>CM041782.1:279562516-279724956 GCA_023374045.1 Limonium bicolor | reverse complement strand
CCAATGTCTGTACTTAACAATCCGTGCTCTTCGCACTTCATAGTCCTTAATTATCTGTTCTCTGGTCCTCTGTGTTGCTGGTTCAACTGAATTCTTCTCTTCGACTGTTTGTGGTAGTAGCTGCTCTTGTCTGATCTTGCGTCGTTGTCCGTGGTACGGAGTCGACTACCTCCCGTGTTCCTTCCACTACTCGTCTACATGCATGGGGTACCTTACTGGTACATTACTACTTACCCAACTAACTCATAAATGAGCGTGTCAGGCCTGCAAGCCCCTGTGGGGTGCAGTCGTCCCACGTCTCGTTTTAGTAAACTCATAGTGTCCGTCACACGTTTAGCTATTGCTAATTATGAAGTATTCTGTTGTCGATCTCCTCTTTCATCGTTCCATAATAACATTTATTGTTCTTCTTGAAGTTAATCAAGGGAGTCCATTTACTGTGTTCTTGGGTATGGTATGCTCTAGCTCCTTCCTGTATTCCGTATTGATTCGGTCACTTAATATCTGAGGTCTCTTTCCGTAGAGCCTCTTATCTTGTTTCTCATATTTATGCTACTAGGAATGCACTTCCAGTTCCTTAAGGAATGGATGTGTGCTTCCTGTGAATCTTACCTAACCAGGTCCAGACTACTGGCATCAATGCTCAGTTCGTCTACCATCTTATTTCCTTACTTATACTGGTCTTAACTCATAAATCTAATTGCCTCAGTGTCAATATTTGACGGCTCATACATAATGGTCGCCTTACCGCGCACCATGACTTAATCCACCTTTCTAACTATTGTACTCACGACCACTACTACCGTGGTAGTTGGCTCTTACCATGTTGCCCATTGATGGTGCAACCTCTTACTCATTTATTCTAATGTCTTACCTTATAATCAATCCCTTCTTGGTGTAAACACACTGGGAGTTCTCTCATTCCGGTATTGGCGGTTGTCGTACCGTGTTGTAAAATAGTTGACTCTTGATATGAAGATGTTATGCTCCAATCTCAGATTCGTAAGTAGGCTAATTTCTTTCGCTTTCTTTCATCCTTAGTGATGTTATCTACCATGTAGTTTAACTGATTACTGAAGAAGTCATCCACTGAATCACAAGCTCTTCTGAGCATTGATTAATTGACGTGCCACAATGTGCAGTCACAATGTTTATCTCTGACCATTACTAATTCTTACATCCTGGGTGTTGGATATGGGGTCTATCTGTGCAACCTTCCTTATTACTCAAGTGTATCTGGTATGTTCTAAGGTAATCTCAAGGTTACAGTTTCCATTTTCTAATAAAGTGTATTTTCATCTCTAATAAGTGAAAGCCCTTTTGAGGGTTCATTCCCACTCATGGCCTCACAACAAGGAGAGGTATCCCCACCCTAAAAGGCATGGTTCGTTCTCCGCTCCTGTCCTTAGCATTATCTCAATATTCTCATTGGTACTTCTTTGTAATGTTCTTCCCATTCTAAGTTATAGGTTTGGTAACCGTTCATATCTACAAATTGTAGTCCCTTCGTGGCTTAACAAGCTCTCTCTAACTTATAACTTACCGCGCCTCGGGCTCTGATGTGGTTAACATCCTTGGCTCGTAGGCTCTTAATGCTTAATGTCTCAGTTCATTTTTACTCTTACTACATCTGCAGGTCATCCCTATAAGATTCTGGTTCTTTGAGCACTATCATCCACCGTTAGGTTACATACTAAATGTAGTATCGGGTTTCATGATAAGTTGCTGCATCCTGCTTCCTGCTAGGGAAGTTGTTCAGGTGATCTGAGGTTACTTAATGTCTTTGACAACGCTGTCATTTTACTAGACTTATGTCTTTTAATAGTCAAGGTTAGGTTCGTATTAGGCGTTTGCCTTAAGGTGTCCAAGTTGGATATCATCCTGTCATCTTATACTCCCATCTCAACGCTTCGTTCAACTTCCGTTGACTATGCCACCCGTTGATGATCAATCATACTTGGGTGTTAATGAGTTAAACAAACAGTGTTAACTGTCATTCATCAGTTGTTCGGCTCGACTATGCCCGCTCTGTGGGGTAGTCCTCTGAGCTTTCCTTTTCCAGGGTTGTACGACTTTAATCCTTAGTAGGTTATAGCTTACGTTTATTTCTTTTACCTTGTTTTTCTGGGTTTTCCAACATCTTCATTGAAGAATGTTGTTATTGGTATCCTTAATGGTCACTCTGGGAGTCTTATCCCGTTTTCATTGTAAGTCGATGCTTCAACAGTCTCAATAGTATCTTATAATACATCCCTTGTATATCATTGCTTATATAGTGTTTTTGCTCGCATTACCGAGCGATCTCTTAGGTTTTCCCCTTGGAGTTCGGGATTGTGTTCTTACCGTACTGTCGGTTTTGTTGTTGTAGTGGGTGTACTGTTGCTAACATCCATATGGTCTAATATTATGTCGAAGTTCCGCTCCTGGCTGACTGGTGTGTCACCTTATATCATTTGGTCAGGCCGTCGGGCCTTTCCAAGGTCTTATTTTCTGTTCTTATGGTTTACAATCCGGTGTTAATATAGTTACAACTGTAGCGTTCTCCTATCTCGCCATGATGGCTTTCCGTGTAGCTTAACCGTGGTAGCACTTGCTATGGCAAGTGCGCCATGCAGGATGGGCTATTGGTACAAGGTACATTGGAAGTGACTTCCTTCTAATTCCCATGTAATTGGTAGTCCTCGGGACTCCTTCGATGATCTCTTATTTTGGATAACGGCCATCCGGCAGTTTCCTTGTTGTTTGACAGTACTGTCATCTACCAGGGCGTTCTCTTTCTGAGGGAACCCCTTAATATTCTCTTATGTCTTAATCCTTTTCCTGTCTCCACACATTTTGTGGGTTACTCAGTAATGATTCTCCTTTAGGCACTACTTCGTAGCCCTATTTCGGTATACAACTTGTATGAGTTCCTATCGTCGTCCGCATTATGTTGCCAGGTTTGTAACCTTCCTCATTGTATGGGGTTTGGAGTTCCCGTTTCTAACTGGACTTTCCAGTAATCTCAATCCTCATGCTTTGTATTATCCCACTGTTATGCTCACTCGGACCGCTGTCCGGTACTCATGCCTCTTATCATTTCCTTATCTATTGCACGCGTAGTGCTTTCCTTACCATTGGTATCGCGGGTTATTTCGACTGCGTAGCATGTCGACCCATGTTGCCGGTAATTACCGTTCTTTATGATAGAATTCCATAGGTAGCGCCTGTTTCTCTGTTGCGCTCCATTAAAAATCACCCAGTTCTCCTTAACTGTTAAGCAACAAATGTTTTCGTATTGCTTACTGTTAGCTAACTGCCAGATCGGGTTCCCCCGAGTAAGAGAAGGCTTTCTTCTCTCTGGCGTTTGTTCCACATATTCAGGGTTAGGGATGTGGAGGGCGGGCCTAGGTACTATGGATGTCCGGTAAACACCGGGAAGTCTTGACTAACGCACCTCTCACTCTATCTCTCAACCCTTAACCCATAACTCACTCTCAACCTCAATATCTCCTAATTCGGTATTTCTTGTCTTCAGAGCGTAACTACGCTCTGATACCACTTTTTGTAACATCCCAACTCAATCCAAATGTGGTCTCGCAACTTAATAGTATATATATAAACATGTCACAGCGGAATTCTTTACAATCCAGGACCTTGCCACGGTCTGACTACAAAATATACCGAACATTTTTAATACCCCGGATCTAAAAATGGTGATTAAATTTACTCTAATATGATTATCAAAGGCCTAATGGTGCCTAGAGAGTATTGGTAAAAGAATAAAACCAAAAGAAAAAGGGAAAATGCGTTAAACGCGAAAAACGCTAAAATGCACATTAAATGAAAATAAGAGATATATGATCTCGTTAGGGTCCGAGATGGATTCCTAATCTTAGTTGGGCCTAATTAGAATACGGGAGTGATTCCCGAAGAAAACGGATCCAAATAATGGATTAAAACGCTAACGGAGTTTTAAAGCATGTTTTGCGAGAAAACCCGAAAACGTGACTTTAAGTGGTCAAACGGACCCGTAAAAATTATAGTTGTTAAATAACTATAATTAAGTATTAATGGAAGTTTAATAACCATTAAAAATAAAGAAACGAGAAAATCCAAAAAACGGGCCCGGTTAATGAATAGTGCCAAACGGGTAAAATAACGAGCGTTTTCTGTCAGAAACTGAAAAACGCTCCAGCTTAACTAGCTAGTGTGGGCCGGTTTTATAAATAAGAAGCCTCCCCCTCTCATGTTTATTAGTTAGCAAATAAAGAAAGAAAGAAGTAAAGGAGGAGAGAGAAAAGTAAAAAAGTAAAACATAAAACTATTCTCTCACTCTCTTTCCTCTCACTTTCCCTTCTTCTTCTTTATTTCCCCCTTCTCCACGTTCTCCTTCCTCCCTCTCTGGTGCAGACGACATGGAAGCCCAAGCAAGCTTCCTCCATCTTCTTCTCCTTGCTCAAGTCTCATCCTTGCTCCGAATCGAAAAATAATCACATATTTGTGATCCTCTCATCACCCTCTACCATCCTCTCTTTTCAAAACTCGAAAATAGTGAGTTTCATTTTCGTGGGTGTTGCCCATTTGAAGAGAAAAACCTCCATGTTGTAGCTTGAAGCTTCCTCTTTCATCCAAGGTAATAATATCTAAAGAAAATTTCATTTTCTTCACCTCTTCTTGCTGGCCGATTTTGGGCACATTGTAATGCCTTGTTTTTCCTTGTTTTGAGCTACTCTCCAAGCCTCTAATGGTGGGTTGTAGCTCCTCCTTTGATTCTTGGCAAAACCAATTCTAGGTTTTCCAAAGGTGTAATGCCCATTTTATGCTTTAAGCCTTTTTTCAGTTCATGAATGATCTTATAACTAGGAGAACTAATTGGTACTCCTTAAACCCATTGGTATATTGGTCTAGAGAATAGGGGCAAGATATTGCCTTGACCGATTTTGGGAGAAGAGGAAAGGAGAGAGGAGAGAAGAACTTTCAAAAGGAAACTTAAGAGAATTTAAGGTAAGAAACCAACCCTAATGTGTATTCTACATGTATTAGAATTTGGGATGGGTGAATAAAATGAATGAACCCCACTTGATTTGTGGTGATAATGTGCTTGTATAGAAATAATACAAGTGAGAAAACATTTGTGAAATAAAGTGTTTGTTTATGTGTTATGCATTTTATGAATTAAGCATTGTGATGTATTTGTAGAATTGATGAGTATTGGTGAACTTGTATGTGCTGGTAGAACCCATGATGGGTTTGGTTAGTTTTAGGTCGAATAATGTGATGAGAAGAGTTTTGGGCAATGCTAGAGAAGTAGCCAAGTTATGGCAAAATTTGCGTAGAAATCTAAGTGGATTAAGTGTTGGTTTGGGTGGTGAATAGCCTAGGAGAGGCTAGGTATGTATGAAGATTGATTGGAGTTAGTAAACCACTTTGGGGATGCTTGTGATAAGATAGAAGATTGGTGCAAAATCTGTAGCAAAGAGATTGTTTAAATGCTTGAGGAGTTTCTAGAAAACAAAGGAGATTTAAGGCTTTAAGAGTGAGTTTGGAACTTGGTATGAGGTGTGCATTATCTTGGAATTTGGGTTGGTCAAATTAAGAGAGAACAAAATGCAAGTGCCAAGAGAGGATTGAGAATGCACAAGTGTGCATTAGTGTAGAAATGAGAATGAAAGAAAGTGTGAATTGGAGCAAGAATTTGTGTAAGGGTTTAACCCATGATTTGAAGAGGTTTGAGCATGTTTTATGATGATTAAACATGTGGAAAACTTATGGAATGATTAGGAAATGATTAGAGGTGATTTAGGGGTTTAAAAGTGGTGAAAAACTGCAAATTTTGACAGTTCCAGGGGTTGTCCGGGTTTGCAATCGGAATGCAAACCCGGAACATAGCAAAAATATGGCAGAAGGTCATCCCAGGGGATGGTCCGGGTTTGTAAACCCGGACACAAACCCGGAACACATGAAAAATACGTCAGAAAGTGATTCCAGTGTTTGGTCCGGGTTTGTAACCCCGGACACAAACCCGGACCAGGCCAGAAATGTAACAGAATGTGTTTTCTTGCATTCTAATGATGGGGAATTGAATGGTAATGATAATATAAGGTAGTTAGGACATGAGCAATGATGTTTAAAGGTCATTAGGAGTGTAAACAAGTTTGATAAGTGAATGAGGAAGTTGTGAGTTTAAGAACACATGAGTAAAACTAAGTTAAACGGGATAACGGGGTTAAGCACGGGAGTATTAGTTTTACATACCGTAATGCTTTGGTGTTAATAAAACATTTGAATGTTATCAGTGGATCGTGTGTGAACCAAGCATGGTGAGATGACACGGTAAAAGTAAAAACCCGGTGAAAGGTATGATTTTCTCATGCCCCGTATGCTAACCGAGTTACTCTGATTTGTGTGTTTGCGTGCCGGCTTAATCAAGATTAAAGCATGAAAATAATCCCTTGTTTGATTATGTATGCCTTGTTGTATGTTGTATGAGCTAACATACTTGTATGCCGGTGTGGTCTAACATAGTGCATAGACCGACTCATAGTGAGTATTGATTGACTAGAAACCCGTAGAACGGGTAGTCTCATAAACAATGGAAATATGCAAACACACATAAGCTATCGATTAAAGTATAACGATAAAGTAAACATATGAACTCCCTAGAATGTGGGGAGATGTACGGGTTGAGTAAATACCCGATAAAGGTTAGAAAACCTTATTGAAACAACTCACGAAATAAATATGAGTGAAGGGATAAACGAACCTCCATCGAGAGGATTGAAGTTAGTCCAATAATGTGAATATATAAGAAAGGTAAAAGAGACCTAAGGGACTGTGTAACTCCCTTGAGACATGGTCGACCTCCTATTTGAGGATTTTACCCGGTATAAGAAAATAACCAAAAGTATAAGTATATGAATGTAAGGGTAACCCTTAAGCCTAAGATTACCCGAATTTAAGTAAAGTTCCCAAAGTCATAGAAACATCAAGAGTGATGCTTCTAGACTAATATACATAAAATTATTATAACTCCGAGAGAGGAGTGTATGGGAACGTGAGTAGTCCGAGAGTAGTCAGACCTATGTATAAAGAGATGGAACTAAGAGAGAGTTCCGGGAGCTAGTTGAACCTTCCCACCATGCTAGACCCAGAGTAGGGTCGAAACCGGGGAAGTAAGACTATGCACGAGGGCCATGAGTTTTGGCTTAAGTATGTAATAAGAGTAACAAGCGTGACGTAGGAGACCTGTAGTGTCTCAAGAATCTACAAGAGCTTGAGTATAAATAACCCAAGAGTGTGGGTGAGATAATGAGTATAAATAACCCGAGAGTAAGGGTGAGTATACGTATGAGTAACCCGAGAGAATGGGTAAGTAAAAGTATAAGTAACCCGGGAGCGGGCAAGTCATTGAATAAATAACCAAGGCAAGTGAGGTATAATCCTCAAGGCCTAAGAGTAAAATGATACAACTAACGACCTTGTTATGTTAGTTAGGAATTGTGTTCCATGATTGGATGTAGATTCCTTGTGTATTATACATATATATTGTATTGCTGTGATGCATGTTGTTGATTAAAAATGAACTCCATGTATATCCGACCCAAAGTAGTCGGCGTACCGCGGTTAGCACGCGGTATATGCGAAATTCATATTCAGCGTAAGCTGACCCCCTAGGGGGAACGTTTTTAGTGTGCAGGTACTTGAAGCTGACCACCGTTCGAGAGAGTAGGACGGGGACTGCTGTGAGCATGGGTAGTTAGATTGTAATTACTTATGCGTTTGAATGAGGTGTAAGTCCGAGTATGTTATCGGCATCCGTATATTGTAGACTCGGTATAGTAAAGATATGACTTGAGTATTGTATTGGTATGAAGTACTCGGTTGTTCCAGTTCATCAGACCGTTACGGTATGTAAGAAAGGCCTAGTTAGCCACATGGGTGGCTAACGGCGTTGTTTCACCCCTCGTTGTAATTAGAGTTCCGCTGCGTGAGTAGGAGTAATTAGTAACGGTTTAAGTGGTAATGACGAGATTAACGGTTGGGGTGTTACAAAAATGGTATCAGAGCGAAGTATCGCTCTGATGACTGGAAATACCGAGCTTAGGAAATACCGAGTTAGGAATTAGAGACTTAGGGCTAAGGGTTGAGTGGTAGCGTGAGAGATGCGCTAGTTAGGAACTTCCAGTATGATCTGGATACCTACAATACCAGACCCGCCCTCCACAACCCCCGCATTAAAAGCTCGGGAAAGAACGCCAGGGAGACGGGGAAACCCAATCTGGCAGTTACTAAATATTTCAATATGAACCAGAACCTGTCATGCGGTAGATCCCGAGAACCGGAATCCCGGAGACGGATCCCGCAAGAATGACTATAACCGTAATTAATGACTGAAGGTCGAGACATCCTAATCCAAGGAGACCGGAATCTGTGGCAGCATGGGGCGACATGCCTAGCAGTCGCGAGAACCCGGCTGGCCAAGCAGCAGCAGAAGAAAGCACCAATCGTGCAACTAGGCGGGGAGATGAGAAGTAACAAAACCGAGACACAAGTCTACGGACCGCCATAGTTAAGTAATACCACTGACGGTATATTAACTAACTAAGAGTCTAGTCAAGAGTAGGTACACCCACCCTGCCACACCCAAGAGGTTGCAATACCTAACGGGCATAGCTTAGACAGCTACGAGCACAACTATGGGACATACCCAAAAAGGACTACTGAAGTAGTGCCTAAATGAGTTAAACCTCGGTAACCACAGTAAAGACGTGGGAACGAGCAACGAGGTAAAGCACAGAACTAAAGTAATGAAGGAACTCCGAGAATGGAGAAGCACCTAAATAGATGACGATCGTGTCAAGATGAATAAGAAGCAGCTCTGAAGGACAGTTATCCAACTAAAGGATCCAGGAAGAGCCAACAAGGCTACCAAATACAAAGTGAATAATACCGTGACCGGTATGAGTTAACCTAAAACCGCCTGTACCGCGCACTTGCCACGGCAAGTGCAGTAATGACGAGACCGTTAAGAGGAATCTTAACAAGTGACAAGTACTTAGCAAGTACCAAAGTGGCAAGAGAAGCCAATATAGCACAAACCGTAAGAATGGTGAAACGAAACCTTGAGGAAGGCCTAACGGCCTGACCACTGTATTGAAAAGCATACCAGTCAACGAGAAGCTAGACCTGGTAAGAAAACAACCGGCATTGAAATGCCGTGAAGACCTTGTTTTCAAACTCAAATTTTTCTTTCAAACATAAAATTTTCCAAAAACCCCCAAAGTTTTTAAACAAATCAGGGAATCACGGTAAGTTATCATAGGACGATATAAGAGGAGTTGGCAACAGAACACTTCACCTAGGCGTGTGACCGACACTACAGGTGTACATAATCGAGACATGGAACGACCGCACTCCGAAGGAGCTTGCGGGCCTGACAGACCAATTATGAGTTAGTCGGGTAAGTGGTAACGTATCAATAAGATACTCCATGTATGTATACAAGTAGAGTACGGAACACGGGAAGTAGCCCACTCCATACTACGGACGAAAGAGCCAATTCAAACCAAGACAGTTGGACACCTGGAATGACCGAAGAACACAGAGAAGCTTATCAAGCTAAAGAAGTCAAGAATCCAGCAAGATGATGGATCTAAGAACATAACGTTAAAAAGTGCGAGAAGCACAGAGTATTAAGTATAGACATTAGATATGTCTCAGAAATCATGAAGGAAACAAATGATAACTGGAATAAATACCAGCGTAAATAATATGGCGAAGGCCTAAAACGATCATATCATTGTTCGATAAACGGGATAGAATTCCCACACCATACTTCATTGAACAGATTAATGACCTAACCAGGAAGGTAAGGAAAAGTACCAATGATCTACCCAATAACGGGAGACATTACAACCCAAAGCGGGTTAGTCAAGTATATAACCGCAAGGCAGAGTAAGGAACTGAATATACCCATGACTTCAAGCCAGATGTGATGGCATAACCCAGTAACACCCTGGAGCAATCCGTGAAGGGTGCCGAAGTCAACAGTAGTTGAACGAAGTATCGTGTTGAGAACACAAGTGTCAAAGCGAACACTCAGGTAGAACCCGAAGGGCTCCCATGTAACACATGATACCCTAAATTGCCAGAGGGCATTCATTAATGTCAAGATACTTGAAAGGCCTTCCATGTACGGAAGTGTGGTGAGGCAACCATATCAAAAGCCCAGTAAAACCTCCTAACCATTTAATGGCATACGGAGAAGATGAAACTTGTATAAACAGCCGCACAGAGCATGGCTCGAGGCAAGGGGCTTGTAAGCCAGAAAACCAACTACCTTCGTAGATTAAACGTTGCAAAACTTATGCATAAAGGCATAAAAAGGAATTGTGGAGAACGAACCACTACCTTAGAGTGGGAGATACCACTTGTTATTATGGGGCCTATGGAGTGGCAATTGCGTGAATCCTCCAGAGAAAGGCTACCACCTAAGCATGTAATGTGAAACCGCTAAAGCGGTGTAGTGAAACTTGAGCATGTGTATATTGCCAAGGAGTATTTGAACAGAGATAGCATGTAAAAAGGCTTGATAGCAGTGGAAGGAAACCGAGAGAGTAATCGGATGAGTAGTAAACACTGAATGTGTGCAATATGAATTGCAGAGTAAACAATGCGCAGGAAACGCAGAGAGATTTTTAAGAGTAGCGTATTTCATTAAGCCAAGTGAATGGAAAGCCATAGCATAAATGGCGAGAATACATGAGCGGAAGCTAAAGTAGTAGCGGATGCCATATAAGCGAATGTTGTTAATGAGTAGAACATGGTACGCAGCAAGCGACCGTTGTAAGAGTATAGCTAGTTCATGATATAAAGTAGTGAGAAAATGTGGTAAAGGAGACATATTCATTCCTATCTCATGAGAGATTTACTGTCAAGGGTTTACGCTTCTGCACTCTGTATGACTGAGTGTTTTGGTATTGCACTTGTGCGGTAATGATCGAGTGAGAGAGCCGGGAATTGAGAAATATCAACGATGCCTGTTGAGTGAGAATCTAGAGGAATGACCGTGCGGCCGTTGGCCAAAGATGCACGAAGAATGTGGGCCCGTAACCCACAGGTCCCAGGACCGATGAATGGTAGCTGCGCTACACACTGAGTAGTATGCATGAGGAAATCTTGTACAGAAGCAAATAACAAACACGATTCAAAAAGCCTTTATTAAACGAGGAAGCACACACTGAGTAGTAGCTTGGCCTCAACCGACAGTAAGTCGGGAAAAGTATGTGAATAATCATGAAGGTATACAGAGTTATACAAAATAGATTTCCAAAGAACTGGAGAGAAAATCTATAACTCATCGAATTCGCATACGGTAAGAGATACCTAGCGACGATTGAGAACCTTTATTCCCAAGACACAAAGGGATAAAAGGGAGTCGATTAATACATTGAGAATACCAAAGGGCGAATTAAGCCCTATTTATCAGGTCACGCAGCAGAAGCTAGTGGACCGTAATTCAAGGTTAAGTATACCTAGCAATTGTGAGTAATTGGCAAATCCTAAATACTCTGAAGCCTTAGAAGCTAGAACCAAACCCGGTTATGAGTTAATTAACCGCATTAGAGTTAAACACTTCATGTTACTCGAATTAGTGAACCAATGTTCAGTGATAACATATGGTTGGTTACGCGGGCTTAACCCCTTTTAAGGGGGGTAGGGCGAGAAACCGCTGAGAGTATGTTTTACGTATAGATGCGTAAACTACTAGGTGCATAGCACCAAAGGAATTGTTTTGATGTTTGGAACTCATGTTACATAAACATGTGTACCCATTCATTGTGTAATTGAGATTATAGTGCATGAGAGATGCAAGTAACGAGTATATAATATTTATGAAAAAAGGAGTAGAGAGACTCCTGGGAATGAGAATCCCTTTAGTATTTGTCTGTTGAGATTAGACATGTGATATAATGAGTAAGAATCAGTATGAAACCGATGTGTAACCTAGTGGGAAGTGAGTTTCCCAGGTGATTTGATTTGAGGATGATTGATGGAGTGAGTTCCATCCTTTGGAGTTGTATGTTGTATGTTTTAAATTGAGTAATAATTTGACTAATGAGGCCTTAAGTATGGAGTACCTAGGTAAAGGTAGTGAAATAAATTGAGTATAATGGATGACCTAAGTTCCATAACTAAGAGGTAAATCGGAATGAATCGTTTTATGATTATGACTAGAAAGAGTAAAAGATAGAAAACGAAAATGTTTGACTATCTGATTGTGTGAAATTGACGTGGGAGGTGGAACTCGATCTGCTAGCGATCAAGGGAAACCGAACACAAATTGGGGTGGAAGGATAGTTCAACACTGATGCTGATCACATCAGGGTTGGATGATTCTTGAAGCTCCCTATAAGTGGTCACAAGTAATCACGCTAAGGAAAGATACAGCTACCATAAATCTGATTTGGAGTTGTGTGGTGTTTTAAAAAGGATTTTCAAACAGATTTTGAAAAAGAATTTTCTTCAAGTATGAAGATGGAAATAAAATTGGTTTTAAAACCGTTGTCACCCGCCGATGGCTGAGTCTTAAGTCTTGATGACCGGTAGAACGGTGGGCGAGTATTAGTTTTGAAACCATTGCACCGTACGTGCGGCGGTCCTAAGTGACCGGTTGGGGCGGTGTCAGTGTGTGATTTTTCCAAAGGCAGCGGGACGGGGAGAGTACCCTGAGATGTTCCTGTGTTGAGTGAGTCAACCATAGTGCCTGAGGATATGTATATGTGTAACGTTTAGATCAGAACCGAAGGGACCGTGGGCCAGAGAGAGTAAGTGCCCATTTGTCATGAAACGGCCGTGAACCAGAAAGAGTAAGTGTTCAACGTGACCGGTACCTGAGGGATCAGTAGTATATTACTCAATATGGGATCGAGGACTGTTGTGCCTTCTTGTCTTCGGACCGATTCCATGGAGAGAGTAAAAAGAGTATTTTTGATTGCTATACATGCTGTGATATGTGTGTGGTATGTGTAGTACGAAATGTGACTGACTTGTGGAGTCTGTAAGGTTATACATGTATTATAACCTTGGCATAGTACGCCCCTTAGAGTAACCATCTAGATCCACCAACTTTGAGGACAAAGTTCCTAAGGGGGGTAGATTTTAATACCCCGGATCTAAAAATGGTGATTAAATTACTCTAATATGATTATCAAAGGCCTAATGGTGCCTAGAGAGTATGGGTAAAAAGAATAAAACCAAAAGAAAAGGGAAAATGCGTTAAACGCGAAAAACGCTAAAATGCGCATTAAATGAAAATAAGAGATATATGATCTCGTTAGGGTCCGAGATGGATTCCTAAGGCTTAGTTGTGCCTAATTAGAATACGGGAGTGATTCCCGAAGAAAACGGATCCAAATAATGGATTAAAACGCTAACGGAGTTTTAAAGCATGTTTGTGAGAAAACCCGAAAACGTGACTTTAAGTGGTCAAACGGACCCGTAAAAATTATAGTTGATTAAATAACTATAATTAAGTATTAATGGAAGTTTAATAACCATTAAAAATACAGAAACGAGAAAATCCGAAAAACGGGCCCGGTTAATGAATAGTGCCAAACCGGGTAAAATAACGAGCGTTTTCTGTCAGAAACTGAAAAACGCTCCAGCTTAACTAGCTAGTGGGGGCCGGTTTTATTAAATAAGAAGCCTCCCCCTCTCATGTTTATTAGTTAGCAAATAAAGAAAGAAAGAAAGTAAAGGAGGAGAGAGAAAAGTAAAAAGTAAAAACAAAACTATTCTCTCACTCTCTTTCCTCTCACTTTCCCTTCTCTTTATTTCCCCCTTCTCCACGTTCTCCTTCCTCCCTCTCTGGTGCAGACCGACATGGAAGCCCAAGCAAGCTTCCTCCATCTTCTTCTCCTTGCTCAAGTCTCATCCTTGCTCCGAATCGAAAAATAATCACATATTTGTGATCCTCTCATCACCCTCTACCATCCTCTCTTTTCAAAACTCGAAAATAGTGAGTTTCATTTTCGTGGGTGTTGCCCATTTGAAGAGAAAAACCCTCCATGTTGTAGCTTGAAGCTTCCTCTTTCATCCAAGGTAATAATATCTAAAGAAAATTTCATTTTCTTCACCTCTTCTTGCTGGCCGATTTTGGGCACATTGTAATGCCTTGTTTTTCCTTGTTTTGAGCTACTCTCCAAGCCTCTAATGGTGGGTTGTAGCTCCTCCTTTGATTCTTGGCAAAACCAATTCTAGGGTTTCCAAAGGTAATGCCCATTTTATGCTTTAAGCCTTCTTTTCAGTTCATGAATGATCTTATAACTAGGAGAACTAATTGGTACTCCTTAAACCCATTGGTATATTGGTCTAGAGAATAGGGGCAAGATATTGCCTTGACTGATTTTGGGAGAAGAGGAAAGGAGAAGAGGAGAAGAACTTTCAAAAGGAAACTTAAGAGAATTTAAGGTAAGAAACCAACCCTAATGTGTATTCTACATGTATTAGAATTTGGGATGGGTGAATAAAATGAATGAACCCCACTTGATTTGTGGTGATAATGTGCTTGTATAGAAATAATACAAGTGAGAAAACATTGTGAAATAAAGTGTTTGTTTATGTGTTATGCATTTTATGAATTAAGCATTGTGATGTATTTGTAGAATTGATGAGTATTGGTGAACTTGTATGTGCTGGTAGAACCCATGATGGGTTTGGTTAGTTTTAGGTCGAATAATGTGATGAGAAGAGTTTTGGGCAATGCTAGAGAAGTAGCCAAGTTATGGCAAAATTTGCGTAGAAATCTAAGTGGATTAAGTGTTGGTTGGGTGGTGAATAGCCTAGGAGAGGCTAGGTATGTATGAAGATTGATTGGAGTTAGTAAACCACTTTGGGGATGCTTGTGATAAGATAGAAGATTGGTGCAAAATCTGTAGCAAAGAGATTGTTTAAATGCTTGAGGAGTTTCTAGAAAACAAAGGAGATTTAAGGCTTTAAGAGTGAGTTTTGGAACTTGGTATGAGGTGTGCATTATCTTGGAAGTTTGGGTTGGTCAAATTAAGAGAGAACAAAATGCAAGTGCCAAGAGAGGATTGAGAATGCACAAGTGTGCATTAGTGTAGAAATGAGAATGAAAGAAAGTGTGAATTGGAGCAAGAATTTGTGTAAGGGTTTAACCCATGATTTGAAGAGGTTTAGAGCATGTTTTATGATGATTAAACATGTGGAAAACTTATGGAATGATTAGGAAATGATTAGAGGTGATTTAGGGGTTTAAAAGTGGTGAAAAACTGCAAATTTTGACAGTTCCAGGGGTTGTCCGGGTTTGCAATCGGAATGCAAACCCGGAACATAGCAAAAAATATGGCAGAAGGTCATCCCAGGGGATGGTCCGGGTTTGTAAACCCGGACACAAACCCGGAACACATGAAAAATACGACAGAAAGTGATTCCAGTGTTTGGTCCGGGTTTGTAACCCCGGACACAAACCCGGACCAGGCCAGAAATGTAACAGAATGTGTTTCTTGCATTCTAATGATGGGGAATTGAATGGTAATGATAATATAAGGTAGTTAGGACATGAGCAATGATGTTTAAAGGTCATTAGGAGTGTAAACAAGTTTGATAAGTGAATGAGGAAGTTGTGAGTTTAAGAACACATGAGTAAAACTAAGTTAAACGGGATAACGGGGTTAAGCACGGGAGTATTAGTTTTACATACCGTAATGCTTTGGTGTTAATAAAACATTTGAATGTTATCAGTGGATCGTGTGTGAACCAAGCATGGTGAGATGACACGGTAAAAGTAAAAACCCCGGTGAAAGGTATGATTTTCTCATGCCCCGTATGCTAACCGAGTTACTCTGATTTGTGTGTTTGCGTGCCGGCTTAATCAAGATTAAAGCATGAAAATAATCCCTTGTTTGATTATGTATGCCTTGTTGTATGTTGTATGAGCTAACATACTTGTATGCCGGTGTGGTCTAACATAGTGCATAGACCGACTCATAGTGAGTATTGATTGACTAGAAACCCGTAGAACGGGTAGTCTCATAAACAATGGAAATATGCAAACACACATAAGCTATCGATTAAAGTATAACGATAAAGTAAACATATGAACTCCCTAGAATGTGGGGAGATGTACGGGTTGAGTAAATACCCGATAAAGGTTAGAAAACCTTATTGAAACAACTCACGAAATAAATATGAGTGAAGGGATAAACGAACCTCCATCGAGAGGATTGAAGTTAGTCCAATAATGTGAATATATAAGAAAGGTAAAAGAGACCTAAGGGACTGTGTAACTCCCTTGAGACATGGTCGACCTCCTATTTGAGGATTTTACCCGGTATAAGAAAATAACCAAAAGTATAAGTATATGAATGTAAGGGTAACCCTTAAGCCTAAGATTACCCGAATTTAAGTAAAGTTCCCAAAGTCAATAGAAACATCAAGAGTGATGCTTCTAGACTAATATACATAAAATTATTATAACTCCGAGAGAGGAGTGTATGGGAACGTGAGTAGTCCGAGAGTAGTCAGACCTATGTATAAAGAGATGGGAACTAAGAGAGAGTTCCGGGAGCTAGTTGAACCTTCCCACCATGCTAGACCCAGAGTAGGGTCGAAACCGGGGAAGTAAGACTATGCACGAGGGCCATGAGTTTTGGCTTAAGTATGTAATAAGAGTAACAAGCGTGACGTAGGAGACCTGTAGTGTCTCAAGAATCTACAAGAGCTTGAGTATAATAAACCAAGAGTGTGGGTGAGATAATGAGTATAAATAACCCGAGAGTAAGGGTGAGTATACGTATGAGTAACCCGAGAGAATGGGTAAGTAAAAGTATAAGTAACCCGAGGGAGCGGGCAAGTCATTGAATAAATAACCAAGGCAAGTGAGGTATAATCCTCAAGGCCTAAGAGTAAAATGATACAACTAACGACCTTGTTATGTTAGTTAGGAATTGTGTTCCATGATTGGATGTAGATTCCTTGTGTATTATACATATATATGGCTGTGATGCATGTTGTTGATTAAAATGAACTCCATATATATCCGACCCCGACCCAAAGTAGTCGGCGTACCGCGGTTAGCACGCGGTATATGCGAAATTCATATTCAGCGTAAGCTGACCCCCTAGGGGGAACGTTTTAGTGTGCAGGTACTTGAAGCTGACCACCGTTCGAGAGAGTAGGACGGGGACTGCTGTGAGCATGGGTAGTTAGATTGTAATTACTTATGCGTTTGAATGAGGTGTAAGTCCGAGTATGTTATCGGCATCCGTATATTGTAGACTCGGTATAGTAAAGATATGAATGAGTTGATATTGTATTGGTATGAAGTACTCGGTTGTTCCAGTTCATCAGACCGTTACGGTATGTAAGAAAGGCCTAGTTAGCCACATGGGTGGCTAACGGCGTTGTTTCACCCCTCGTTGTAATTAGAGTTCCGCTGCGTGAGTAGGAGTAATTAGTAACGGTTTAAGTGGTAATGACGAGATTAACGGTTGGGGTGTTACAACATTAGTCTAACAACCTTAACCATTTACATAACCTTCTTACAATCCTCTCACAACCTATACATCTTACTAACTCAATTGCCATACGAGTGTACATGCACAACTCGTAGGTCACACTTAATCCTTAACACTTGTATCCTCTTCTTACTCTTGCGACGGCCGCCTCCTGATGTACCTGTGTAGTAAAAACAGCCCCCAAAGGGGGTCAGCACGAATGCTGGTACGATCCCCTCATGGCCCCCAAGCTAACGTGGCTACGACGACTAATTGTCGATAGCATGGAGGTTGATTATATGCACAACATGATAGTGAATGCTGTAAACAACGATCCAAATATGAACAATCAAAGTTCACACACAATGAACGACTTAAATGCGTTCCCTTAATTAGAGAGTCAGTTATTTAACTCCTTAAGTAATGTTCCCTCTTAATCTTAGTCCATCCTTATCTCACCTCAATCTTAGTCTTATCTTAATCTTAGAAACAACCATCCTTTAATAAGGAGTGGATGTAACTTACCTTAATCTTAATAATACAAACCATCCTTCAAAAAGGAATGGTTGCAACTTATCTTAACCTCACCTTAATCTTAATCTTAACTTAATCTTAATCTTAACGATACAAATCATCCTTTAAAAAGGAATGATTGTATCTTAACTTAATCTTAACTTATTCTCAGAATACAAACCGTTCCTGGAGGGGAATGGTTGTAGCCTAAGTCCAAACCTGGGATTTAGGTGATCCCACCGCACCATCTTAATGCCACCTACCCTGGACGGGAATCCAGCGTAGCTGAGCCGGCAACCGGCCCTAGGCTACAAGTCCGAAGACAAGTCCTTAAGCGGAGGGCGGATCTGATTCAGATACCATCCCCCTTTTTCCTTAGCATGCATGACCGGAGATCGGTCCCGGGTTTCCTCACTCAAGTTCCAGTTAGTAGTAGTCTCAAGACCATATTTGTTGGTTAACCTCTTTCGGTTCATATCGTCCCTTATTAGGGAGCGTTCCTTAGTCTCACTCAATTCCTTACTAAACACTGGTTAGCAAGTTTTCACAGTACGTTGTGTTAGTTTTCAAACATCACACAACAATACAACATATATAATATGTTCCGGTTGCATGCTTTATCTTGTTTAGTGAGCACACAAAACAAATAGCACACAAGCCGAGGGACACCTCGTTAGCAAGCAGGTCACAAGAGAACTGTACCGTTCACCGTTGGTCGTTCGGCTGCTTACTCTCTTCCGGAGTCCAAACTCACAAGTCCTAAAACATTCATTCAGTTTTAGGTTGTTAATCACTTAACTTAATATGATTTACTTAACTTGTTTAACTTACTTAATTCCTTAATGATCCCCACCTAACACCTCTTAAGTCTTACAACCTAATCTTACAAACTTAATCTTAAACTTTCAAGTTTATACTTAACTTAACTTAATCCCTTAAGTTCTTAGGGTCCTAATCATTACCACCCTACCAAAGGTATACCTTATTACCTATTACCATTCTTAGAATTTAAAATTTTTTTTTTTATTTTTAGGCCCGACCGAACTTCCGACCGACCTTACCTAAGGTCGGTCCATTCCAGAACACTTCACCGTTTGAAAATTCTACCCCGACCGACCTTGCAAGTCCGGTCCCCAAGGTCGGTCCATTCCCGAGAGTTTCCCCGAGGGAAATTTAAGCTCGACCGAACTTGCCAAGTCCGGTCCTATGTTCGGTCGATTCCAGAGACTTAATTCCTTCACAAAATACAAGCCCGACCGAACTTGTAAGTCCGGTCTCCAAGTTCGGTCGGTTCCAGAAACATTTCCCGGCAGTGTAAACTGAGCCCGACCGACCTTGCAAGTCCGGTCCATAAGGTCGGTCGGCTCCAGAACACTGTTTCCAAATTCCCATTCAACTCCAAACTTCTCCTCATATATCCTAATATGTTATAACCTCATTTGGGCACCTCAAATACATCTTGAGCCCTCCTCAAAACACATTAAATCATTCACCAAGATTCACCTTAGTCATTATGCATTTTCCTTGTAATAATGCTAACACTTGTAATGTGTTCCTCTAGGTTTCTAGGTGGTGGTTCATACCTAATGTAACCACTATGCCATATGTTTTCCTCACCACTATCACATCATCTCCCAAGCATCTTTCACCACCGAAAATTCTTTTATGCATTTACTTAAAGTTCCTTCACAAACTTAAGCTTCCCTCCATCAACACCTTATTTCCTTCCTAGTTGTTTACCAACATTTACCTAAGTCCTAAATACTCAATTACATTCTCTTATTCCTAAATCCTTCAAAGTAATGCCTAAGTCATTATAACTCATTATAACACTTCATCTCACCCCTTTTTCATCAAGACAACGTCTAAGACTTCCTAGTACTTCCTCAGTCATTAAATTCCTTTAGAACATATCTAAATCACCTTAAGCATTACACCTTCTCCTTAAGCTTATGCACAAGTCTTACATTCCTCATCTCATGATTTTGGTGTGTTCAAAAACACTCAACATTCCTCTAATTCCTCCTAGACATCTCTAGGTCATTCTAAACCTCAAGAACTCCTTGGTTAACTAATCTCCACTCAAATTCCTCATAATGACTCCTAGTAAATCCTAGGTCATATTAATTCACCACCATCGCCTAAACACTTATTTTCTACTCAAATTTTGCCATAGCACCTCCAGCATCATAGTATGCCCAAACACATTATTTTTCCTCATTTAACCATCTCACACACCTCAAGTTCTTTCTCATCATATCTCATCACCCAAACCAACTTAATCACAACAAACTCAATATATTGCAATAATCTTAAATTGCATAGCACTAAGGCTCTTAAATGACATGGCTCTTAGGCCCTTAAATGACTTAACTTAAACACTGAATTTCCCACATATATAAGCTTTCAACCTGCAAATACACTCATCAATCTTATAGTAGTTATAATGCTCTTAAAATCCCCCTTAAACTTATATTACTAACTCCTTCTCATTAGCTCCTTAATCACAAGTTCATAAGCTTGTTTAAGTTCTTTTTCTTAGGTGATATAACCCAATACACAATGTAAGCTCTAAGCCACATTGGTACTTATCTAAAACTCATTCCTTAAACCTTAAACCACCATTAGGTAAGCATTTTACCTTGTTTTCTCAAGCTTATCTTAATCTCCTCCTTAGACCTTCTTCTTGCATAGATCTCGGCCACCACTTAAATTCCCCTTGCCAATGTTCTAATCAATAATCAATTACTCATATGAGTACTAAAAAATGCACTAACCTCAAGGAATGAAAACCTAGGTTAGAAATGTGTTCTAAAACATAAAAGTGGATGATTACCTTGAAGTCTCAAAGTAGACTTGGGCATTGAATGAAATAGGACCTCCACTAGTCCTTGGTGAATAAATCAAGCTAGAACAAGGCATGAAAACATAGCCCCATGAGAAGGAATTTTCGGCCATGTACAAGAAATGATGGAAACATGGTTTTTCTTACATTTTATTTACCTTAAGAGAATGGAGAAGCTAATGAGCTCTTCAAACATGATTTCCTCCATCAATGGAGTTTCCTCATGGCACCAAAATGGAGCTTTGAAAGATTTGAAAAGATAGAAAGGTAGGTCTTGACCTAACTAAGAGAAATATGTGTTTAGTTTTTGATTTGGAGCAAAGATGAACACTTAGTGAGTGATTGAAGGGGGAGCACCCATGGATGGAGCTCTCTCGGTTTGGAGCAAATGAAGAGAAGAAGAAATCGTGTGAAGAAGAGAAATGAAGAGAGAGAAGAAGAAAAGGTAGGCTAAGGTAAGATATTTGCTTTAATAAAGCAAATAGTAACTTCTTTACTTATCTCTTCTTTTCTTCCTTATTTGATGAAGTCTATGGTGACTCATCCCTTAGAAAACCGGCCCCCATCTTAAATAAGGCTAGTCATGGTCTTTGTTGACCAACTAATTAGCTTATATTGATTAAAACTTAAACTAGTCACTATTTGGCACTATTCACTAATCAGTGCACATATTCCTGAAATTTTTGATTTCCCATTGATTTAGGCTTCCTAATGTGATACTAATTAGTACACATGTTGATTAAAGAGTAATGATGGACATCTAGCCACTCAAAACTCAATTCTAAGACAATTTCTCAAAAATGTGCTTTAAGACTTCTTAAAGCACATTTTGTGTTTTAACTTGTTTTCAAGCTTGGTTTTCTTTGCTAACTGATTTAAAATGACCATTAGAATATTACTAAGGTCTTATCATGATATTTGGGTACTCACCCAAGTCTCTCCAAGCTTAGAGCACGTTTTTGCCCTGATTGCCCTTAAGGCACTTTCTTGTGTTTTCCATGGTTTAAATTGTCTACCAATCTTTCTAAGGCATATTTTAGCCTTACTACATCATAATTTGATGTGTACTTAGCATACTTAGGTTTGGGGTATTTCACTTGGGCATATGGTGATTGTTATGTCATACAGTATTGTTTAGTGTCTTTAGTTTGGAGAATAGTTCTCCTCATGCCCGTTTATCGGGTTGAAGTTATAATCATTACGTAGGCTCCTCTTGGATGGCAAGAATGGTGCCATTATGGACTCTTGATCCTTATTAGGATTTCACCTATTTACTCGCCTATTTCATGGGTTCTCATGCATTTGTCATTTAGTTGACTATTAGTTCTCTCATCTTTCAGGAGGTTTCCCCTTTTTTACTATTGTGTATGAATCACTCGTTTTGTGGAGTCACGACTTTAGTCGTGCTGTATCTAAGATTTTTGGTACCTCTATTCTCGTTCGTTAAACTGAGACCCTTCTTTTTAATTCATTCGATGTGGTTATTTGCATTGGTTTGGGTTTGTATCACTGACCTTGGCGTGGAGTTGACTACTTCTCCTTTTTCTTACATTACTTGTCTATATGTACGGGATATCCTACTGTTAATCTACTACTTATTTGACTAACTTTTAAATAAGTCTCTCAAGCCCTCAAACTCCTATGGAGTGCGGTCGTTCCATACCTCGTCCTTACATATTCATAGTGACTGCCACACAGTTACAATCTTGTGAAATATTCATTTTCCAATCTCTTTCTCAAACTGTATTGGTGTGTCCCAAAGGGATTTTAGGTTCCCTGGGTCTCTTGCCTAATGGGCATGATTACGTATTTAATGTTTAGTAAGTGTTTGCAATATTGCGTCTGATAGTTTGGTTTACACTATAACTGTACGAGATGGTTTTCTCCCCTGTCATGTTTTCGGCGTATGTTCGCTAATGTCTTGATGGGGTTCTTACGACCACTTGTATTGACAAGTCATTGTTGGTCTATTGTTTAATAGGTTCTTTATTGGAGTGATTGTGCATCGACACCAAATTATCATTATCTGGTTTTTGTGTGCGCTGTTTGGCATTTATTCATTATTTCCCATTCCTATATATTACAAGTTGTTCGTGTAGTTTATGTGACACAGCATAGTTCTTTTAATTTTACCCTATTTCCTAGGTTACATTATTTGTTGTAATTTCGGACACCGTGGCGACGGTATGTGTTTCCTTCTTTTATGGAAATCCTCGTTGTAGTTTGGTTTCAATCGATTTTCCTCATTAGTCATTTTGTTTTAAGTGTTGTAGCTCTTGTGGCGTACCTTGGAAAGGTAGTCGGAGGTGGTAATTCCACTCTCCTGAGCTCGTGTGCCTCTAATAGTACATTGGATATTCTCACTTAGGCTTGTGCCTTACAGTGTTAGACCTAGTGTCTTGTATTATTGTTTAAGTTGTCATGGTTTAACTTACATAATCATCATCACTGTCATTCTTCACGTTAGTAAATGACATGTCTTAAACATTTACTTCTCTTTTGTCACCTCTTGTGTGGTGGTATACCGGTGGCAATATCCATTCTCTTTTCGTGGAAATTCCATCCAATGATCAGTGTGATCAAATGGGGTAACAATTTATTTCTCTATCTTGAAATTTGTTTGTTCATGTTGGTCATGGCACTCCTTTGTAAGGGTAGTACCTTGGATGTTAATTGTTTAAGCAGTCAATGCCAATTTATGTTTGTGGCTGTAATTGGTTTAAGTAATATCCGTGTTACGGTATAATGGGTCCAATCATTCTCTTGTTGTGGTCATCGTGTTTCTCGAGGTTATGGTAGGTTATTGCTCAGGCTTTTTTCCCTTGTTATTCTTACTGAAGGTAGTGGTACTTGTGGTTTTCCATCTCGATCCTATTGAGGATTAACAGGTTCTCCCTTTTGTAAGTATTTATTGTGTATTGGTGTGTGCCGTTATGGGCATAGTGTTGGCTCTAATTGTTACACGGTCATTTTTCCACCATAATTCCCTATATATGTTCAGGGTTGAACTGTTATTCACAAATATTCATACTTGGTACCCTATGGTTACATTGGATGTGTTTTAGCTGTTTGTAGCTGGTATACTTCGGTTCCCTGTCTATTCCTATGTTAATAATTTGTGGCCACTTGTGAAGAGTTTCAGGAACCATCCGACCCTGATGTGATCAGTATCAGTGTTGAACTATCCTTCCACCCAATTTGTGTTCAGCTTCCCTTGACCTGTACCGGATCAAGTTCCACCTCCCACATCAATTTCAGATCATTAAATAATTATCAATACGTTATGGTGTTGGCCTCATGAGCCGATGTTAATTATTCATTAATGTTTAGTTGTTGTAGTTCGTTACAGGTTGGTGTATGCCCTTTAGTTGTAGTAGTCAGACTCATCAGGTCCTTCTAAGGTATGTAGGCCTCATGTTTTTAAGGGTTATATGACCCTAATTTGTGACAGACTGTATATTGGTGTTTTTACGAAGGTCGTACGAATATTTAATGGTTACAGGTGGCCATGATGTTGCACTTGCGGTCTGCATGACCTGTAGACTACAGTTGTAGTCGTCGTTACAGTGGTAGTTACTGTTGCAATTATAGTTGCAGTTATAATTGTAGTTACAGTTGTAGTTGCAGCACTTGTTGTAACAAGTGCGAGGTACGTGGAATTGTTAATGCATTGCTTTTCATAGCGTTTCCGGTAACAAGTGCACCATGCAGGTTGGGTTACTGGTTTTATGATGGTTGGTCTCGTTGACGCTTCGGTCGTTTGAGTATAGTTTGGATGGTTTGTCTTGAAAAGTGTAGCATTGGAGTTATACCGGTCTGTTAAGGTATGATGAGTTTTCTAGGGTAGTTTTAATTCTAAGTTCTCTAGTTTGGGTTCTTTCTGAGTTTTGTTTTTAAACTCCCTCATGTTGAAAGGAGGTTTTTTTTTGCATACTCTCATGCAGACGATTTATTAAGTTAAAGGTGTGGGGTTACCTAGATCGCGCTGCGTACTAGTACCAACACCTAAGGTTCCCACAAAATTCGGGGTATTTTGCCCCTGGTGACTCCTTTCCCCTTCTAATTGCTCGTATCAGTAGGGGTCTGCTCCGTGTAGCTACCTCGTGGTGTTTCTGGTCCAGCAGATGGAGAATTCTAGTTGTCTTTGGTATGGCATTCTTCCTCTTGAGTGTTTTATTGTAGTAATTTTAGGAGTTTAGCTCGTAAGCTCATATGGTTATTGCAATAGTAGGTCAGGTTTCTCTGAACCTTCTAGGTTGTATTGGATTGAAGCTATCCCTTCATGGGAGGTACTTTTAAGTGGTCATAGGTTTTGCATGTTAAGCATTTTGACAGTCGTCTAAGACTTGTTCTCTATCTTTCGATCTTTAGGTGCACTCGTTCATGCTTTCCTCGGGTAAGTTGGACAGGGTTTCGGTGTCTAATTACAAACCGACCCGATTGTCTTACGGATTCCTATCCTTCTTCAAAGTAAGGTAGATGTATATTCTCCACTGCGTATTAGTACGCTTCTAGATACTACATAATTATCACGACCCCCGGTCCTTAGGCATTCAATGTATCACAACTTTTCTATCTGACTTGATGTCCATTAATTATAGCAACCGCATCGGTCTTCCGAATAGGAGGGATTCTTCTATCTCCTTGGCGTCGTCCATTACATTGATTCTATAGGTGATACTCGAGGTGAGGGCAGCGGCAGATGGGGTACCACTATTATTTCCCGGGATGTTCTTCCATCAAGTTCGTGCAGCGACTGTCGTCTCAACGCTGTTCGGGTTGCAGGACCTCTGTCACCCCCGACATGCCTCTTCTCGACACCCGTAATACGCTATGTGTATCATTACTCGGTAGCTTCTCATATAGCATTCAATCACACAGATATGCCATTAAGGCTAATATTGTCACGCATTCAGTGTTACTAAGACACTGGTTCGTTTAAGACTAGATGTTTCGTACCTCACAGACGTTCCCCGTATTCCCATAACCCTATGCTCACTGTCTTAATCCTAATATCTCGTCATCAGAGCGGTACTCCGCTCTGATACCACTTTTTGTAACACCCCTAATCCTAATTCTGTAATATAATCGCAAGTTGTAGCATAACAAAATATAATTCGCAGCGGAAAATTAAACTAACTATCGTCTGGTGTTACACGCCGTCACTTACCCATGTGAGTAACAAGGCAACCTTACTCCATCAATCAACTGCAAATCTCCACCATTGTGATGACAAGATATTGAACAATCTTAAACTTACAATCCAAATCCAAACTAAACAAATGAGCAACTAAACCAAACACAACAAACTCTACGATACAGTACATAATAAACTAAAGGTGTTTGTTGAAAACACATCAGCTACCCTATATACCGCACTCTAGCTTGTGTCTTCAATCAGTAACCTGAAATGTTTGGCCCATTGAAGGGCTCAGCAAACTATATGCTGGTATGCTAAATGTAGTCTTAAATCATTTGGATCCCTTAAGTCGTTTAGCCATCTTGGTATTAGATTCATTACATGTTGTTCCGGTTTACAATAATAGTAATAACTGTAAATGTTAGATACACACATAATAGTTCATCCAACAATATTATCACCCAATCAATAATCCAATAATCAATAACCAATAATCAGTAACGAGTAACCAAACAAGATACGCGTATTAATTAACTGTACTTGTTAGTTGGCCACCTGGCCCTTATCCTTTAAACCAATCACTTAAACTTTTCCAATTAAATTCCACCTCAGGCGTCATGTTAAGACAACCCTTAATAACTTAATAATGGACTGTAGTCCCCTGGGTTCCAATGGATTCCCTTGAGTGACTCCCCATTGAAGTCTCTCGTAGTGATCACGATGCACAACCAGAAAGTCGAAACAGTCTTGATTCCTCTCTTTATAAGTTAGCCCTTTAGTCAATGATACAATATCCAATCCTTGAGTTAAGAGTATTACACTTGACCATCAGTTAGGTTTAATAATACCTAAAGGTCAGTTAGTCTTGTTCCAGTTAGATGTATAAACTTCCAGTCATAAGACGTTCGCGTAAGAACAAAACGTAACAGTGTTGAGCAATACAGTGTACATATATCGCTCTTAAACAATTAAACACATAACGTCTGGACCTTAGGAAAATCCTTAGGACATTCAGACCGCACAATTAACATACCGTTCACCGTTGAACAATGCTAGCGTGACGTATCACGCTTATCCTCTATCTCTCGCGAAGCTCGTATCTCGAAACCCAAATCTCTGGAATATACATAACTCTAGTATCAATACCCATGTTTCAAGTCTATTTAATCACTCCAAAATAAGTGTTAATCTCTATCCCGTAGTTAACCCCTTAATCAGTTGTTCGTTTAACTCGGGTTTCTTTTTCATTAGTTCTCGGAATTTAGGTTTAACTATACACTATGGTTTTACGAGCATGTAAGATTCAATATCGTCATATTATTTACTACGTAAGAATTAGATCCCTATCAACTCATGTTATTTATAAAGGTTATTCTGCCTTTGTATGTTTACGTACACCCACCTATGTGCATGCAATGATATTTATATATATATATTTTCATCACATATATATAATATAGTTTATTATTATACTTCACTTGACCAAGTTATGTTTCAGCCTTCGCATATTTATATACATACACATATGTATCGATATGTATATATATACAATATAGTTTGTTTCCATACTCTATTTGACTAAGTTATATTCCAACCTTGTATATTTATATACCCACATATATATATGTATCGATATATATATATATATATATATATGGTATAGTCTATCGCTATACGTCATTTGACCAAGTTACCATTCAGTCTTTGTATATTTATATACCCACATCTATATGCATCTATATATGTATATATATATATAGCTCATTGTTATACTTTTTTTTACCAAATTATATTCTAACTTGTAATTACATATTATTTTTATGTATTGGTCAATTTAACCCCTTAATCAATTTGTGCCATTTTGGTCAAATTAGTTTGACTTGGTCAATGTTTCAAGTCAACGTCTCATCATAATTAATATTTATTCATTAACCCTTACTTCATTATACTATAACGTCCCTTCTTTTTATAGTACTCCTTTTAATTTTTGTTTAAAAACTATATACAAATATGTACAAAAGTATATATATATATATATACTTAACGTAACAAGGCTACACACACAACATATATATATATATTAATCATTTATCCTTATTTCTTAAATTTAAATACAATGTATTCTAAAATTTAAAGTTCACCAAAGCAACCGGAAGCTTAATAATCTTAAGTAACTAGTTTAGGATTCCTTCTTGACCATGTCAAAACACAACCAACCATCCTTATTAACCTATAGTTTCCTTAACACTTTATGCTAAATCGGTACAATAGGATTAAAATTTAGTTTTCTTTTAAAACCTTAACAACCATTACCACATATTACTTCGTTATTAATCTAAACCCACTTATTCTCAAATTAATAATTTGTTGATTTACTGCTCTATACATACATATATGTATATATATATATATATGTAGTTTATTTCATTGACCAAACTTGTTTTAATCCGTTAACTTAACAAACTATGCATGTGCCCCTTTTATCAAATCTAATCAACACAACAACTCAACATCAATTACCGAAGCTTAAGTATTATAGTTAAAAGGTCTAAGGCTCATAGTTATTATTTTATCATCATTTTTTCTCATTTCTATCTAAACCTCCAGTTATATATATATATATATTATTAACTTCCAAATTATTACCATGTCTATGTTCAATTTAATTCTCTACCAGTTGTTTTTTTTTCTTCTTTGGAACTCAAGTGAGCGAGCTGCATATCTCAACGTAACATACAAAAGAGTAAGACATCACACATAACATTACATTATACATACTACACAACTACATCGGCACATTTATGAATTAGCTAGCTAGACGTTAGTGAAACGAAGGTAACCCATATTAGAAGGGAGATTAACAGTCTCAAAACCTTGAGGAAACATCTGCTTAGTGACATCATTATTAACACTAGGAGAGCTAACGACCTTATCTCCAGGCTTCCAGTTAACAGGAGTAGCTACTTTATGTTTAGAAGATTTTTGGAGTGAATTAGGGACTCTCAAAATCTCATTCATATTTCATCCAGTTGTGGCTAGGTAAAGAAAACTCAACTTCACTTTCTTATCAGGGCCAATTATAGGGAGAGCTCGTGAAGGAAGAGGTGCCCCAGAGGCATATTTCTCATCACAATCAACCATGTTCTCTACTAGTTGTTTTTGGTGAAACTAAAACGTCATTACCTCTGATAGAAATGGTCATATAAGCAGAATGTAATACAAAGTGTTGTTATAGATGATTGATATGCAACTTAACCACAATTAGTTCACCTTTGTCAAAGCTGAACACCAGCTTCTTTTCAGTTTGGTTGTCACATGATACATTCATATTCAGCGTGTGTTGTTAATTAATTGACAAGCAGCCTCAATCTATTCACCTAAACCACATATAGGACGTTTATTTTGGATGCCATAAGGAGATACAACAGTTAAATAGATTTTTTGTTTTGTTGAATTCACGTAGCAGCACAGATTGCACTTACGTTTAGTTTTTTCTTCACATGGTGCAGCAGGAGAAAGAGAACAACAGAGTAGCAGCAAGGAATCAGACAGCTTCCATAGTTATAATTGACAGAGAGGAAGATAGAATCAAGGATAATACCGGTTCCAAGACCTACTGTTCTTCACTCGAACTTCAAGCAAGTGTACAAGGTGCAACAATCCTGTCCACATTGCAGATGTGTGGGTACACAAGAAGTGAATAAGGAGTTCGCAGCGCATATGTATTCTTGCACGTCAGCTAGGCACATAAGAGAATGAAGGGAGTGAAATATGTACCTTGTTTGTCAGATAGGCACGGGAAGAAAAGTGAGGAAAATTAATAAATCGCTGAGCTTAAATCTGGAAAATGTAGCAGCCAATGATGTTTTTGGAGTGGATTACACCAGCAGTGCTAGTGCAGTGTAACACCCCTACCGTTAATTCTATGCTTACCGTCTAATCGTCCTGTTAATCCTATCAGTTCATAGTGAAAATACCACTATTACTACGGCGGGTGATACAACGCCGCTAACCGCCCATACGGCTAGCAAGGCTTACTCTACAATACAGTAATGGTCTGATGGTCATAGTATACCGAGCTACTTAAACATTACTTACCGAATACCAAATACCATTCACCTACATTAATGGATTACCGAGTATTCAAAGTATATTCATTTACAACCTTTCAAGTTTGCCAAAAGAATGAGTTTCTACCGACTACTCATCTATACCAATTCGCTATCCTTTCTATATCCAAAAAGGTGTACCCCATGGTACACCGGCTAATCAAAAAGCTACAGCCATGTACTACTTAGTACACCATTCATAATTCAATGTTTACAATCAAAGAGAAGACAAAAGAAACAAGCTACATCCTCTTCCTCATCTTCACTCTTCTCAAGTACCTGCGTGTAGTAAAAACATCACCCCAAGGGGCTCAGCAAAAGATGCGCATGAACTCCGCATATACCGCGTGCTAGCTAGGGCACGCCGACTATTTGACGTCCACTAAACGTGCTATTCATTAATTTCATACATACATGCTTTGCATACAACATACATGCTTATACAATACATTATTCAATTCAATCAAGATAGCCATAGCATAGCATACACACACACTTACTTACCTTCACCGGTTAGCCAAATTACCATCCGGTTAATCGGAATGCTTATTACTCTTTTACTCATTACATGTTACTTACTCTTACTTTACTTACTTACTACCATTTTACTTTACTTACTCATTCTTACTTAGTTACTCATACTCAAGTTAAGTCGTATGACCTCCGGCCCGGGGACTACACCATCCACCACCGGGATTTACTTACTCACCAATCCGGGATGCTACCCACATAAGGGATTTGGCCCGCGGACCAGTTTAAGAGTCAGGAATTGGAGCCAACCTCTTGTGACCCCGCATCCTCACGCGTAGCCGAAACTATATCGGACTTCTACTCATTCCAATTTAATTACCAATTTAAGTTAGATTTGTTAGCTTGTTAGGAATAAGTTAGAAGTCCAAGCACAATCACAATCAGTCACAGTACAATACAACATACATACACGCATTCATATTCATCCATACATTTCATGAATTATACAAACTAAGATTTAAGAAAAATATTCACAACATACAACACTATATAATCATAAGTATGCATAGTAACTCCGATTCGTGCTTTTATCTTATTTGGTGATCAATTAGCACACAACACACAAATCAGAGTAACCAAGATAGCATACGGGGCATGATGAATTCATACCGTTCACCGTTGTACTTGTATCCCAACGTTCCTTCGGTGCTCACAAATCAAGTCCTATAACATACATATGTTCGGGTGATTAATTTAACTATCATTATCTTAATTCGATTACTCTTACGTTTCCTAACTCTTACTTACAATGTCCTTACACTTCTTATACTTATACATTATTTATTTACTCTTCATTACTTTAAGTTCCTTTCCTCACTTAACGTTGGTGTATTGACATATGTACATTTATATATGTGGGTATACATATATATATATATATATATATATATATACATATGTATGTTATTATTATTTAATAAAAAAAATTTCTTTTTTTTTACTCGACCGGACTTGCAAGTCCGGACGCAAGTCCGGTCCATTCCAGTAGCTTTCATTTCGGGAATTTTTCTGGCCCGACCGAACTTGCAAGTCCGGTCGCAAGTTCGGTCCATTCCAGAAGGTTGGAGACGGGAGAATTTTCTGGTCTGACCGAACTTGCAAATCCGGTCACAAGTCCGGTCCATTCCAGAAGACTCCCGTCTTTGTGATTCTGGGCTCGACCGAACTTGCAAGTCCGGTCGCAAGTTCGGTCCATTCCAGAAGGTTTTAGACGGGAGAATTTTCTGGTCCGACCTAACTTGCAAATCCGGTCGCAAGTCTGGTCCATTCCAGAAGACTCCCGTCTTTGTGATTCTGGGCTCGACCGACCTTGAAAGTCCGGTCCCAAGGTCGGTCTGGCCCAGTATTTGCATTTTTACTTCTGTTTTCAGTTTTATCTTTTACCCATTACTTCCCCATTGTCCCTACACTTAGTCCCACATGTTTTACCACTAAATAAACCTCCTAATACACCTTAGTTCATTCATTAACTCTTTACACATCTTTGTACTAATTCACACACATAATTTTCCAAGTTTCATTTCAACACTTACACTAGTTCTTCCTAGTTGTGTTTTGCTACAGATTTTTGTTCTAACTCTCCCCATTTATAGCTCCCTCTTCTAATGTCATTTCTAGAGTTTCTAATGTATTACAATACATTAACTATCTCTCTCAATCTACCCTCTAACCATCTTACTCAAAATCTGTTACAACCCCATAATTTCACCTAGTTTCTAGTTCATTAAGTGTTCTAATCCTAGGCAAATTTTGCCATAGTCTCCCCTATATTTTACACTCTCACCACATTGTTTATACACACATTATCATCATCTCACCTGTTTATACACAACAACAATACATAAACTCCCATACACCTATAACAACACTAAAACACTCTTTAAAATTCCTGCACACTACATTCAATTCCCATTTAGGTTTCAACAAGCTTTAAAGTGTCTTTTGAGGGTTTTAAACACATTTGTTTCCCTTTACACATTTCCTGCTGCACCATACCATTTTCATTATTCATTTCCAACTTATAAAATCTGTTACATACATTTATACTAGACTACCCAAAGAACATAATTTACCTTGTTTCTCTCTAGGTTTCCTTTCTCCTTCTTCTTGCTTCTTCCTTTCCTCTTCCTCCGGTTTTAGCAACACAAATTCTCAAACACTACAACCACCCATATACATACTTCAATACTAAAACCAACCCTAATCATTATTTAAGCTTAATGTAAGTTTTAGGGTTTAGAAATCTCATTACCTTGCAACGGTGTAGGTAATGCTTGGAATGGTTCAAGGACAATATTTCCCACTCTCCAACAATGTCAAAATCGGCTAGAGTACAAAGGAGCAAGCAAGAGTTTAGCTTCAAATTTCGTTTTGCCCATAAGGCTAGAAAAACAATGGAGTTTCGAGAAGATTTTTACCTCAAAAGAACCAGGAGAGTGAAATACCCCAAACCTTAATATGTTAATTAATTATGTAATTATAATTTTCTAAGGCTAATTAAGTCCTTAATATCATTGGTGAATAAATAAAAACCAAAAAGAAAAAGAAAATGCGTAAAAGTCACAAAACGTGAAAACGCGTATTTAATTATTTTAGGAGGTAAGTGACCTTCATTAGGGTTATAAATACATTTTTATACCTTAATTACCCATTAAGAACATGTGGGAAAAATTCCTTAAGAAAACGGATCCAATTAACGCGTTAAAACGCTAACGGAGTACTAAAGTGCGTTTTTCGAGAAATACCTGAAAACGTGACTTTAAACAGTCAAATGACCCCGTAAAAATTATAGTTTATCATATAACTATAAATAAACATTAATGGGGGTATAATAACCATTAAAAATAAATAAACGAGAAAATTCCGGAAAACGGGCCCGGTTAGTGAATAGTGCTAAACCGGGTAAATTAACGAGCGTTTTCTATAAACGACGAAAAATGCTCCAGCCTGTAACAGTTATGTGGGCCGGTTTTATTAATGTAGATAGCCCCTCACACATGACTAGTTAACTAATTAAATAAGTCAAAAGCAAAAAGCCAAAAGTGAAAAGTAACAAATACCCCACCACACTCTCTCTCCTCTCATTCTCTCTTTTCCTCACGTGAGCCCTCTTCTCTTTCCTCTCTTTCCTTCTTCCTCCAGCGATTTTCTCCCCTCCTCTCTGTGTGTTGGGCGATTTTGAAGCCCCTTCAATGGCTTCCCACCTTCCTCCTCTTGCCCAAGCTCCGTCCATGCTCCGAATGAAAAACTAATCATATATTCTTCTTCCTCTCATCAAGCCCTACACTTCTCTCTTTTCAAAATCCGAAAATAGTGAAGTTCATCTCCATGGGTTTTCCCCATTTGAAGAGAAAATAGCACCAAAGTGTAGCTTGGAGCCTCCTCTTTCAAACAAGGTAAAAATCTCATTGAAAAACTCGTTTTTGTTCTTCCTCCTATGGTAGCCGATTTTTCTCTCTCTCTTACCTTGTTTTTCTTCTTGGTTTTGAGCTCCATTTCAACCCTCCAATGGTGGAGTAATTCCCTTCTTGATTCAAGGGTGAGAACCCCTCTCAAAAATCTCCAAAGGTAAAACCCTAACTTGTACTCTAAGCCCTTTTTGTTGAATTAAGTTTTGCTAAGGGTTTAGATAATTAATGGAATGTATTTGGTGTTTCTTGAATGTTGGGATGGAGTTTGGAAACTCCATTCCCTCTTGACCGATTTTGAAGAGATGAGGAGCAAGAGGAGGATTAATGTGAGACTTGTAAATTAAGGTAAGAAAAACTACCTTGAACCTTGTTTATAATTGTTTAAGTGTTTGGGATGGGTAAACAAAGTAATGAACCCAAAGTGATGGATAATGTGGTTATTGAGATTTTAGAGCTATAAATGTTGTTTGGTGGATTTGTGGATTGATATTGTGTGCTGATAGGACCCTTGTGGGTGTGGCTAGATTAGGTTTGAAAAATGATGTGAATTGATGGATTGGGAGATGTTAAATTTATGGGGAGGTTATGGCGAAATTTCGATAGAGAATAAGTGTTTTAAGGTGACTTGGTAAGTTGGAAGGTCAAGGTGTTTGTAGTGTTGAGTGGGTGGTTTAATAACCTTGAAATGGTATTTGGTGAACTAAGAGGAGTAGTACAAAAATCTGTAGCAAAAAGGAGTTGTTTAAATGCCTTGGGAGTTTTAGAAAACAATGAGAATTTAAGGTTTTAAGATTGAGGCATGAACCTTGGTATGAGAAGTGCATTGTCTAGGAGGATTTGGAATGGTCAAATGGAGTGGGAAAACAATGCAAATTGCCAAGAGGTATAAATCTGTAGCACAAGGGTGCACAATGTAACAGAGAGAATGAAAGTTTAAGAATGGGAGCAAGAAATTTGAGTAAGGAATGGACCTATGTTTTGAAGTGGCTTAGTGCATGTTTTAGGGTGTTTAAACATGTAGGAAACATGTGGAAACATTAGGAGAAGGTTAGGCTTTGTTTGGAGGCTGAAAAGTGGCAAGAAAAATAATGTTCTGGACTAATACTGGAGTGTTCCGGGTTTGCAACCAGAACCTAAACCCGGAACACCCCAAAAATAAACCCGAGAGTCAAGTCTGTATGTGGTCCGGGTTTGTAAACCCGGATACAAACCCGGACCAGGTGAAAAATTGGGCAGAAAGGTTTACGACGGTGTGTTCCGGGTTTGTAAACTCGGACACAAACCCGGACCACCCTAAAAATGCACCAGAGAGTGTTATTAAGTGTGTTTAAGATGGGGAAGTGAATGGTAATGGTTTTAGATGTTGATTAGGCCTTGTTTGATGAGTTTTAAAGGCCATTAGAAGTATACACAAGTGTTGGAAGTGATCGAGAAAGTTGTGAGTTTAAGTACACAAAGTTAAACCGAAATAACGGGATAACGGGGTAAGTACGGGAGTAGCAATTATGTACCTACCGTAACGCCTTAATATTAATTGAACCATTTGACATGTAAATAGTGGTTCAAGAGTAAGACATGAGGAACAAGTGTGAACCGAGGAACGTGAGAACACCCGGTAAAGTATTTTCCCCACGGTGACAGGTATGGTTTTCTTGCAACCTGTGTCCTACCGGATTACACCGGCTTGTATGCCAATGTGTTTTTCTGTGTGTTTGCCACCTTGCAAGATAAAGCATGAAATGAGTTTACAGTAATTCATTATTGTGGCGTAATTAAATCCGATACCGCTTAACCTTAGTTACGTGTTAAATAATAGTTAACCGACCTTAGGTTCACATAAGTGATCGGTATTCGGAATAAACGTCCCAACCCATGGGAACGTTCTAACTACGGCTATCCGTGCGTGATTGCATGTTGTGACAATGCGTGATGTATGTGACTTGTTTAATATGTTGTTGATGTTGGATACTGTTATCCGTGTTGTTGAAATGGGATATTACTCCCCATATGTGTCTAACCGAGTTAGTAACACTATGTGATGTATGTATGTGGTAAGTTCCATAAGGGAACCTCTAACTAATAAGTATATGTTATGTATGGAGAGGAATCCGGTTGTTCCGGTCGCGCGTGTTGTTTGGGAGTTAATAAATATATGAGAATTAACTCTCATCCTGTTATGTTAGGGTTGTTCTCCTTCATTGGATTTCGACCTCCCACTAGCTTAGCCAAAGCTTACCTACCCGACCTCCACATCGGGCTAGGAGGGAAATCATGTATAATGTTGGTAGGTTGTCGATGCCTAAGTTTGCTTCGACTCCCTCTTTGTTATGTTATGGTTGTTCTTCCTCCTGGAATTACAACCACCCACAAGCTTAACCAAGGCTTACCTACCTCATCACTATTGGAGTTAGGGGGAAATTATGTATGTTGTGATCGGTCCTATATGAGGCCGCCACTCAAGTAAAGGAAATGTATGTATGTTGTGCTCGGGCTTATATCACCCCGGCATTCCCTAAGTTAAGTTATATCCTCTCAAAGGAGAGAAATTAAGTTGAGTATGTTATAAAGTGAAGTGTACTGTATTGAGTGTGTGTGTTAATTTGTGTTTGTGCCCTATTAATGATTGTTTGCTTATAAGCATGATATGTATGTGAATTTGTGCATGTTTGAAATAAATAAACCGCATGCTAAGACGACAAATAGTTGTGCGTGGCCCGGTAGCATGCGGGCTGCGGGATTACCATACCAGCAAAGGTGCTGACCCCCTTTGGGGGCTCCCATACTTTTCAGGTACAGGATCTGGAAGCCATTCGAGAGTAGGACGGGGTAGTTGTTGTATGTGGGCGTTCATGCAAATTGTGCAAGTGTTGTAGGTGTAGTAAGACCGAAATTGTATCGGCGTTAGTTAGTAAATACTCGGTACAGTTGTAATGTAAGTGTATAATGGATGTTGAACACGGAACGGAATTTATGTGTAGTTGCTCGGGAATTTAGTCCATCATACCGGTACGATGTATGTATGTTAGCCTTGTTAGCCACGTGGGTGGCTAACGGCATGTAACACCAAAGAGTTGAGTTATGATGTGAGTTGTGATTTCCGCTGCAAAGAGTTGTTAAGTGTGTTATTTGTAGTTGGGGTGTTACAGAGAGGAAGGTGGTTCTAGTGGTGGTCTTGAAGCTCCAAATGCTCCATACCCATGGAGATGAAAGTTGTCCTTTTTGAATTTTGAAAGGATAGAAATGTTGCTCTTGATGAGAGGAAGACAATGGTGTAATTTTTACAATTTTTGGAGAAGGTTTAAGCACTTAACAAGATGAGAGAAGATGGAGTTTGTGAGTGGGTCTTCAAAACTCCATGGATGTCGCCTGCTTGGAGAAGAAGAAGGGAGATCAAAGATTGAGGGAGTGGGTTTACGTGAGAGAGGAGAATAGAGATAGGAGAGAGAGTGTGAGAGTGTGAGGTAGAATAAAGTAGGTGAGTGTTTTACTTTATTATTTTTGTTGTTTTGTAAATGAGTAAGTGAGTGTGTGAGAGAGAGGAGAGGGATCGGCTGGCACCACACACACACACAAACTTTGCTTTTTATTTTCAAAGTGGACACATAAGTTTTGGTTATTTATGTTTCTACCCACAACTTCCTGTTTTTGACAGTTTTTACTATTTTCTCGTCTTATTGATTTTATTGGTTCTAAAGCTTCACTAATATTTATTAATGATTAGTTAGTTGACCAAAATTGTTACGAGTCTATTTGACCCGCTTAAAGATGCGTTTTCCTGGTTACCTCGAAAAACGCACTTTAAGTTCGTTAGTGCTTTTAATCCGTTTTAAGGATCCGTTTTCTTCAGGATTTGTTCCCTCATGATTATTTAGACTTAATTAAGCTTCTAAAATATTTATTAGCCTAATTAATCACTATTTTTAATTACGGGGTATTTCATGAAGAGACAAAAAGAAGAAGAAATGGTGAGGTTATTTTCAGCCCTGTTTGGATCTAGTGTGCGAGCTGCAACAGTTGGATTCCAGAAACGAAATGTCTTCATCAATATTTAGTCTGGTGTGCAATTTGCAGCAGTCCACCGAATTACACTGATTATAAGGGAATCAACTTCAATCTGGTGTGAGATGTTGCAGTTCCACAAATTTATCACTGCAGTAACGTGGACTACAGAAAAGAACAAAGAGAGGTGTATGTTTTTTCTTCCAGCAGACACAAGGTGGAAGTGAAGAGAATGAACAGGCGTGGAGCTAAAGTCCTTGTTCACTGACACCGAGATTTTTTGTTGCTTGTTCACCGGTTAAGGGTTAGAAGGAGAGAAATGAAGAGTGGCGGCAGAGAGGTTGTTCCTTCGAGTTTGGTTTTGTAAAACGAGAATCAGAGCACCAAACATGTACGTTCCAGCAGGCAGTATAGAATAAGAGAAGAGTATATTAGGAATTGAAGTGGATAAGTAAGGAAGGTGGGCTTCCTCTCATGGGTGCCAACATGGGCTCTCTCTCAAGTGTTGGATTGGAGTTTAATGAATTATGCCAGCCTATTGCGTTTTCCAGTCTTTCTATGTTATTTAAATGTTCATAATTTATGTTAGCATATTAATTAAACTTTCATATTCATCCGTATTAATTTATGATATTATTTCATGTAGTAATGTGTCTTACTTGTTATATCCACTTTATTATTTAATTTTTACCTATAGATATACTTTAAATCTAAGGGTATATTTTATGGTATAATCAAATCAATTGACTCTATTCTTTAATATACTATATTCCATTTAGTACACTTAAACCAATTAATCCTTATATTATTTTCTACTTTACTTTAGGACTATTTAGATAGGTTTAAGGTTTAATACACCCCTTTTTAAACCTTATAAATATTATATAAATACTCAATTACAGTTTAAATAAACTCCTTTAATTATAAGGAAATTTGTTTATATATATAATGAATCAAACCATTTTGAATTATAAGGATATTTATTCCTATATGATAGGGTTTAGTAAACCTTATAAATTAGTCAAATATTTATTACATAATCCATAATAAGACTTACTTAATAAATCTTCTTAAAATAATGATCATTATTTACATACCATCTTAATAATGTCCTTGTTTTTATTTTATGTACCTCCTTGTACATTATATAATATCATTGCTGATATTTAATTTCTCTATTTAAGGTGTTTAACAATTCCCTTTTTACCCGTACATACGTTTTTACAAAAATGGACAGTTATGGTTAAATAAACTCTTTGTCTTAACCTTTTCAAGATCATTTATGTTCTATTATTTCTTTTTACATATTTAAGATATTTAATGTAACACCCCAACTCAATCCAAATGTGGTCTCGCAACTTAACAGTATATATATACACATGTCACAGCGGAATTCTTTACAATCCAGGACCTTGCCACGGTCTGACTACAGAATATACCGAACATTAGTCTAACAACCTAAACCATTTACATAACCTTCTTACAATCCACTCACAACCAATACATCTTACTAACTCAAATTGCCATACGAGTGTACATGCACAACTCGTAGGCCACACTGATCCCTTAACAGCTGTATCCTCTTCTTACTCTTGCGACAGCCGCCTCCTGATGTTCACCTGTGTAGTAAAAAAAGCCCCCGAGGGGGTCAGCACGAATGCTGGTACGATCCTCTCATGGCCCCCAAGCTAACGTGGCTACGACGACTAATTGTCGATAGCATGGAGGTTGATTAGATGCACAACATAATAGAAAGTGCAGTAAACAACAACTCAGATATGAACAATCAAAGTTCACACACAATGAACGACTTAAATGCGTTCCCTTAATTAGAGAGTTAGTTATTTAACTCCTTAAGTAATGTTCTCTCTTAATCTTAGTCCATCCTTATCTTACCTCAATCTGATTCTTATCTTAATCTTAGAAACAACCATCCTTTAATCAGGAGTGGATGTAGCTTATCTTAATCTTAATATTACAAACCATCCTTTAAAAAGGAATGGTTGCAACTTATCTTAACCTCACCTTAATCTTAATCTTAATAATACAAATCGTCCTTTAAAAAGGAATGATTGTAACTTAACTTAATCTTACCTTAATCTTAATCTTAATAATACAAACCATCCTTTAGAAAGGAATGATTGTAACTTAACTTAATCTTACCTTAATCTTATCTTAATCTCTATATACAAACCTTTCCTGGAAGGGATTGGCCGTATCTAATTCGAACCTGGGATTTAGGTGATCCCACCGCACCATCTTAATGCCACCTACTCCAGACGGGAGTCCAGCGTAGCTGAGCCGGCAACCGGCCCTAGGCAACAAGTCCGAAGACAAGTCCTTAATCGGAGGTCGAATCTACTATAGATAACGACCCCCTTTCCTTAGCATGCATGACCGGAGATCGGTCCCGGGTTTCCTCACTCAAGTTCCAGTCAGTAGTTATCTCAAGACCCTGTTTATTGGTTAACCTCTTTCGGTTCATATCGTCCCTCATTAGGGGGCGTTCCTTAGTCTCACTCAATTCCTTACTAAGCATTGGTTAGTAAGTTCTCACGGTATGTTGTGTTAGTTTTCAAACATCACACAACAATACAATAATATATGATATGTTCCGGTTGCATGCTTTATCTTGTTTAGTGAGCACACAAAACAAATAGCACACAAGCCGAGGGACACCTCGTTAGCAAGCAGGTCACAAGAAGAAACAACTGTACCGTTCACCGTTGGCCGTTCAGTTGCTTAATCTCTTCCGGAGTCCAATTTCCAAGTCCTAAAACATTCATTCAGTTTTAGGTTGTTAATCACTTAACTTAATTCAACTTACTTAACTTACTTAACTTGCTTAACTTACTTAACCCTTAATGACTCCAACCTAACACCTCTTAAGTCTTACAACTTAATCTTAAACTTTCAAGTTTATACTTAACTTAACTTAATCTCTTAAGTTCTTAGGGTCCTAATCATTACCACCCTACCAAAGGTATTCCTCATTACCCATTACCATTCTTAGAATTCAAAATTTCTTTTTTTTTTGTGTTAAGGGTCGACCGACCCACCGACCGACCCAACCCCTGGGTCGGTCCATTACAGAAACTCTTCCGTCTCTTGAAACCCATCCGACCGACCCAAACCCTCTGGGTCGGTCCCTTACAGAACCCATTTTCCTACTTAAACCTTGCCCGACCGACCCAAGGCTAAGCCGACCGACCCAAACCCTCTGGGTCGGTCCAGTCCAGAGACATTCCGGCTGGCTCAACATGGCCCGACCGACCCAAAACTGGGTCGGACACTGGGTCGGTCCACTACAGATTTTTCCTCTTTAATTGCTCTTTCAATTCCAACTCTTCCACAAGTGTCCTAATAGGTCCAACACCATCTTGGCACCTTAAACCCACCTTATAACCTCCACCAAACTTATTAAAACAACTTCCAAAGATCTTCTCAAACTTTTACTCAATCCTTGCAAAAACTCCTAACACTTGTTAGTTATTCCCTTTTCTTTCCAACATGTACATTATATCTTAAACTTCAACTAACCAAAGTGTTTCTTTCCAACCCATATAGCTCCTCCTTAACATCACTACTTACATCTCTGCTTTGCTCAATCCTTCCAAGGTCATCTTGCATGTCCATGCACAATTTCTCTTCTTTTTATTTGTTACTCAACACTCCTAAACTCTTGAGCTTACTTATACATTGCTTTCCATTACCTTAACACCTTAACATGGTTCTTCATTTACCCTGACCATGTAACACCCTCCTTAAACATTCCCACCTCTTTTATACATCTTATTCACCATTCTCATGATCATACTCTCTTTACATTCCCAGTCACTTTCCTTGACATTTGACAACATTCTCCCACACCTTTCTCTTCCAGATTCTTACACAGGTCTTACTACTCCTCATACCATGACTTTGGTGTGTTCAATACACCCACCTAAACTCTAACTTCCTCATAGACCATTCTAGGTCATTCTCATCCTTAAGAACTCCTTAGTTAACTCATTTCCACTCAAATTCTTCATAATGACTCCTAGTAAATCCTAGGTCATATTAATTTACCACCATCACCTAAACACTTTGTTTTCTACTCAAATTTCGCCATAGCTCCTCTAGTATTTTATCATGCCCAAACACATTATTTTTCCTCATCCAACCATCTCACTCACATCAAGTTCTTTCTCATCGTATCTCATCACCCAAACCAACTCATTCTCAACAACTCAAGATATTGCAATAATCTTAAATTGCATAGCACTAAGGCTCTTAAATGACATGGCTCTTAGGCCCTTAAATGACTTAAACTTAAACACTGAATTTCCCACATATAAAAGCTTTCAACCTGCAAATACACTCATCAATCTCATAGTAGTTATAATGCCCTTAAAATCCACCTTAACCTTATATTACTAACTCATTCTCATTGGCTCCTTAATCACAAGTTCATAAGCTTGTTTAAGTTCTTTTTCTTAGGTTATATAACCCAATACACAATGTAGCTCTAAGCCACATTGGTACTTATCTAAAACTCATTCCTTAATCTCAAACCACCATTAGGTAAGCATTTTACCTTGTTTTCTCAAGCTTATCTTAATCTCCTCCTTAGGCCTTCTTCTTGCATAGATCTCGGCCACCACTTAAATCCCTTTTGCCAATGTTCTAATCAATATTCAATGACTCATATGAGTACTAAACAATACACTAACCTTAAGGAGTAAACCCTAGGTTAAAAATGTGTTCTAAGGTATTAAACTGAATGTTTTACCTTGGATTCTCAAAGCAAGCTTGGATATGAATTAAGTAGGACCTCCTCTAGCCCTTGGAGAATAGAATCAAGCTAGAACAATGGATAAAAATGAATCCCCATGAGTAGTAATTTTCGGTAATGTGTAGAAATGGTGGAAACATGGTTTTTACATTTTCTTTACCTTAAGAGAATGGAGAAGCTAATGAGCTCTTCAAACTTGATTTTCCCCCATCAATGGAGTTTTCTCATGGCACCAAAATGGAGCTTTGAAAGATTTGAAAAGATAGAAAGATAGGTCTTGACCTAACTAAGACAAATATGCAATTTGTTTTGGATTTGGAGCTTGGAGTTGTATTTGGCAAGTGATTGAAGATGGAGAACCATTGAAGAGCAGCCCTCTCGGTTTTGGAACAGAGAGAAGAAGAGGAAACCGTGGGTGAAGAAGAGAAATGAAGGAAAGAGGAGAAAAGTGAGCTAATATAAGATATTTTGCTTTTATAAAGCAAATAGTAACTTCTTTACTTATCCCTTCTTTTCCTTTCTCATTTGATGACTCATGTGGTGACTCCCCACATAAAAACCGGCCACCCCCTTAATATAAGGCTAACATGGTCTTTGGTTGACCAATTAATTGACTTATATTGATTAAAACTTAAACTAGTCACTAAATAGTTACTATTCACTAAGCAAGGCACATAATCGGGAAATTTTTGATTTCCCATTGATTTAGACCTCCTAATGTGATACTAATTAGTACACATGTTGGTTAAAGAGTAATGATGGACATTTAGCCACTCAAAACTCAATTCTAAGACAATTTCTCAAAAATGTGCTTTAAGACTTCTTAAAGCACATTTTGTGTTTTAACTTGTTTTCAAGTTTGGTTTTCTTTGCTAATTGATTTAAAATGACCATTAGGATATTACTAAGGTCTTATCATGATATTTGGGTACTCACCCAAGTCTCTCCAAGCTTAGAGCACGTTTTTGCCCTGATTGCCTTTAAGGCACTTTCTTGTGTTTTCCTTGGTTTAAATTGTCTACCAATCTTTCTAAGGCATATTCTAGCCTCACTACATCATAATTTGATGTTTACTTAGCATACTTAGGTTTGGGGTATTTCAATCTACCCCCCTTAAAAGGACTTTGTCCCCAAAGTTCCCATGCATCTTATCTCATTAGAATGCATGTCTTACCTCATTCCTTAGATCATATAGATCATACTTATGTATACTTAATCTCATTGGATCATTGGATCCACCATATTTTATACTTAAATGTCACACAACATGCTTAAATATGTGTAGCACTCAAAATTCCTTTTGTTCCTTTTGATGATTAAAACATTCACATAACTTCCAACGTATTCTCCCATGTCACCGGTCCGTAGACAATGGCTCATTCGTCCTCGTCACCATGGGCCAGAATACAAAACACGCTGCTCTCCCCCATGTCACCGGTCCGAAGACAAAGGCTCGTGCGTCCTCGACTTCATGGGCGAGACTCAGTAAAAAGGTAATCCTTTTTACGAGGTCATGTGAGGAATAATTCCTCTAATTAAAAATACAAGCAACTCCAATTTCATTTTATCCTAAGGCCTCTATCCTTAGTGTGATTTAATTGTGACCACTGGTAGGGAGTTTCAGGAATAATCCTACCCTGATGTGATCAGCATCAGTGTAGAACCATCCTTCCACTCCAATTTGTGTTCGGTTTCCCTTGATCCCTAGAAAATCAAGTTCCACCTCCCACGTCATTTTCAAACATCAGATAATTCACTAATGTCCAATTTTCTATCTTTTTAGTTCTTCTAATCATAATCAATACATCTCCAAAGTGTGAACTCATTCCCTCAAACATTCCCAATTCATTTCTTGGTAATTACCTCAAGACTTAAATTCCCACTAAGTTCTATATCAGTCTCATATCGACTTATACCTCATATATTCCTTATTCCTTAAGTCTCCTTAAACCTCTTCCTTAATTCTTTTAACTTGTACTCACACCGGAGTTAACAAGATAGGTACTTAATATGTATGGTATTCACATCTTCTGTGTGCAATAACCATGATTTATCTCAAAATGTTTATATAAAACATATTCTCAAATTATTTTGTGCTATGCACACCGAAGTTTATGTACTCAGTACATAAACATACACTAAGCGGTTTTCGCTCTACCCCCCTTAAAATGGATTACGCCCACGTAATCGGCGTCACATCATCTTTGAACGTAAGTTCAAGATATCTAATTCTTACCAAGCATTCTAGCTTCCACGTCATCTATCTTACTTATAATTCGATCAGAATTGACTTAGTTTCTGCATCGAGGATTCTTAACGGTGCTTATACCGTATTCTTAACTTAGTTTGGTCTAATCTCAAAGGTAGTGATCTGCTAGCTTCCGCTGCACCACTCTGATAATCTTAGGCCTTATTGTCTCAATGGACACGTGTTATCTTTATATATACACGGCCTTAATGAGTTGTAACTCGTCTATCCATTCTCCTTGAAGATCTTACGCTCATACTCTTAGTATTTTCTCGAATATCTAAATTGTTCTCCCCAACTGACCTTTGGTCTGAGGATGATTCTTAGTCTGAAGCTACTGTTTAGTGCATATCGCGCTTTACAGTCTTAATCCCTTACATCTTAAGACATATCCAATGTCTGTACTTAATAATCCATGCTCTTCGCACTTCATAGTCCTTAATTATTTGTTCTCTGGTTCCTCTGTGTTGCTGGTTCAACTGAGCTCTTCTCTTCGACTGTTTGTGGTAGTAGCTGCTCTTGTCCGGTCTTGCGTCGTTGTCGGTGGTACGGAGTCGACTACTTCCCGTGTTCTTTACACCACTCGTCCACATGCATGGGGTACCTTACTGGTACATTACTACTTACCCAACTAACTCATAAATGAGCATGTCAGGCCTGCAAGCCCCTGTGGGGTGCAGTCGTCCCATGTCTCGTTTTAGTAAACTCATAGTGTTCGTCACACGTTTAGCTATTGCTAATTATGAAGTATTCTGTTGTCGATCTCCTCTTTCATCGTTCCAAAATAACATTTATTGTTCTTCTTGAAGTCAATCAAGGGAAGTCCATTTACTGTGTTCTTGGGTATGGTATGCTCTAGCTCCTTCCTGTATTCCGTATTGATTCGGTCACTTAATATCTGAGGTCTCTTTCCGTAAAGCCTCTTATCTTGTTTTTCATATTCATTCTATTAGGAAAGCACTTCCAGTTCCTTAAGGAATGGGTAGTGTGCTTCCTGCGAAATCTTACCTAACCAGGTCCAGACTACTGGCATCAACGCTCAGTTCGTCTACCATCTTATTTTCTTATTATATTGGTCCTAACTCATAATTCTCATTGCCTCAGTGTCAACATTTGACGGCTCATACATATTGGTCGCCTTACCGCGCACCATGACTTAATCCACTTATCCAACTATTGTACTCACGACCACTACTACTGTGGTAGTTGGCCCTTACCCTGTTGCCCATTAATGGTGCAACCTCTTATTCACTTATTCTAATGTCTTACCTTATGTTCAATCCCTTTTTGGTGTAAACACACTGGGGTTCTCTCGTTCCGGTGTATGGCGGTTGTCTTACCGTGCTGTAAAATAGTTAACTCTTAATACGAAGGTGTTCTACCTCAATCTCAGATTCGTAAGTAGGCTAATTTCTTTCGCTTTCTTCCATCCTTAACGATGTTACCTACCATGTAGTTTGACTGGTTACTGAAAAAGTCATCCGCTGATTCACAAGCTCCTCTGAGCATTGATTAATTGACGTGCCATTATGTGCAGTCACAATGTTTATCTCTGCCCATACTAATTCTTACATCCTGGGTGTTGGATATGGGGTCTATCTGTGCCACCTTCCTTATTACTCAAATGTATCTGATATATTCTAAGGTAATCTCAAGTTCATAGTTTCCATTTTCTAAATAAAGTGTATTTTATCTCTAACAGGTGAAAGCCCTTTTGAGGGGTTCATTCCCACTCATGGCCTCACAACAAGGAGAGGTATCCCCACCCTAAAAGGCATGGTTCGTTCTCCGCTCCTGTCCTTAGCATTATCTCAATATTCTCATTGGTACTCTTTCTTGGTATTGTCTTTCCCAATCTAAATTATAGGTTTGGTAACCGTTCATATCTACAAATTGTAGTCCCTCATGGCTTAAACAAGCTCTCTTATAACTTACTGCGCCTCGGGCTCTGATGTGGTTAACATCTTTGGCTCGTAGGCTCTTAATGCTTAATGTCTCAGTTCATTATTTGTACTCTTACTCATCTGTAGGTTATCCTCATAAACTTTTGGTCCCTTGGAACACCATCAATCATTAGGTTACATACCAAATGTAGTATCGGGTTTTATGATAAGTTGTTACATCCCGCTTCCTGCTATGGAAGTTGTTCGGGTGATCTGAGGTTACTTAATGTCTTTGACAACACTGTCATTTTACTAGACTTATGTCTTTTGGCAATTAAGGATAAGTTCGTATTAGGCGTTTGCCTTACGGTGTCCAAGTTGGATATCATCCTGGCATCTTATACTTCTATCTCAACGCTTCGTTCAACTTCCGTTGACTACGCCACCCGTTGATGATCAATCATACTTGGGTGTTAATGAGTTAAACACACAGTGTTAACCGTCATTCCTCAGTTGTTCGGCTCGACTATGCCCGCTCTGTGGGGGTAGTCCTCTGAGCTTTCCTTTTCCAGGGTTGTACGACTTTAATCCTTAGTAGGTTATAGCTTACGTTTATTTCTTGTATCCTTGTTTTCTGGGTTTTCCAACATCTTCATTGAAGAATGCTGTTATTGGTATCCTTAATGGTCACTCTGGGAGTCTTATCCCGTTTTCGTTGTAAGTCGATACTTCAACAGTCTCAATGGTATCGTATAATACATCCCTTGTATATCATTGCTTATATAGTGTTTTTGCTCGCATTTCCGAGCGATCTCTTAGGTTTTCCCTTTGGAGTTCGGGATTGGTGTACTTAACGTACTGTCGGTTGTTGTTGTTGTAGTAGGTGGTATCGTTGCTAATATTTATACGGTTTAGTATTTCGTCTAAGCTCAGCTCCCTGCTGGCTGATGTGTCGGTTCATCTCATCATGGTTAGGCCGTCGGGCCTTTCCAAGGTCTTATTTTTCTGTTCTTATGGATTTACAATCCGGTATTAATATACGCTACAACTGTAGCGTTCTCCTATTTCGCCTTGATGGCTTTTCGTGTAGTTTAACCGTGGTAGCACTTGCTATGGCAAGTGCGCCATGCAGGATGGGTTATTGGTACAAGGTACATCGGTAGTGACACTTCCTTCTAATTTCCATGTAATTGGTAGTCCTCGGGACTCCTTCGATAATCTCTTATTTTGGATAACCGTTCATCCGGCAGTTTCCTTGTTGTTTGACAGTACTGTCATCTACCAGGGCGTTCCTCTTTCTGAGGGAACCCCTTAATATTTTCTTATGTCTTAATCCTTGCTCCTGTCTCCACACATTCTGTTGTGGTTACTCAGTAATGATTCTCCTTTAGGCACTACACCGTAGTCCTATTTTAGTACACAATTTATATGTGTTTCCACCGTTGTTCGCATTGTGTCGGCCAGGTTTGTAACCTTTTTCATTGTGTGGGGTTTGGAGTTCCCGGTTCTTAACTGGATTCTCCAGTAATCTCAATCCTCATGCTCTGTATTATCATACTGTTATGCTCTTTCGGACCACTGTCCGGTACTCATGTCGTTTATCATTTCCTCATCCATTGCACGCGTAGTGCTTTCCTTATCATTGGTATCGCGGGTTATTTCGACTGCGTAGCATGTCGACCCATGTTGCCGGTAATTTCCGTTCCCTTATTGATAGTATTCCATAAGTAGCGCCTGTTTCTCTGTTGATGCGCTCCATTTAAAATCTCCCAGTTCTCCATAACTGTTGTACAACAAGATGTTTCTCGTATTGCTCACTGTTAGCTAACTGCCAGATCGGGTTTCCCCGAGTAAGAGAAGGCTTTCTTCTCTCTGGCGTTTGTTCCACAAATTCAGGGTTAGGGATGTGGAGGGTGGGCCTAGGTACTATGGATGTCCGGTAAACACCGGGAAATCCTGACTAACGCACCTCTCACTCTACCTCTTAACCCTTAACCCATAACTCAATCTCAACCTCAATATTCTCCTAAGTTCGGTATTTCTTGTCTTCAGAGCGTAACTACGCTCTGATACCACTTTTTGTAACACCCCAACTCAATCCAAATGTGGTCTCGCAACTTAACAGTATATATATACACATGTCACAGCGGAATTCTTTACAATCCAGGACCTTGCCACGGTCTGACTACAGAATATACCGAACATTAGTCTAACAACCTAAACCATTTACATAACCTTCTTACAATCCACTCACAACCTATACATCTTACTAACTCAAATTGCCATACGAGTGTACATGCACAACTCGTAGGCCACACTGATCCCTTAACAGCTGTATCCTCTTCTTACTCTTGCGACAGCCGCCTCCTGATGTTCACCTGTGTAGTAAAAAGAAGCCCCCGAGGGGGTCAGCACGAATGCTGGTACGATCCTCTCATGGCCCCCAAGCTAACGTGGCTACGACGACTAATTGTCGATAGCATGGAGGTTGATTAGATGCACAACATAATAGAAAGTGCAGTAAACAACAACTCAGATATGAACAATCAAAGTTCACACACAATGAACGACTTAAATGCGTCCCCTTAATTAGAGAGTTAGTTATTTAACTCCTTAAGTAATGTTCTCTCTTAATCTTAGTCCATCCTTATCTTACCTCAATCTGATTCTTATCTTAATCTTAGAAACAACCATCCTTTAATCAGGAGTGGATGTAGCTTATCTTAATCTTAATATTACAAACCATCCTTTAAAAAGGAATGGTTGCAACTTATCTTAACCTCACCTTAATCTTAATCTTAATAATACAAATCGTCCTTTAAAAAGGAATGATTGTAACTTAACTTAATCTTACCTTAATCTTAATCTTAATAATACAAACCATCCTTTAGAAAGGAATGATTGTAACTTAACTTAATCTTACCTTAATCTTATCTTAATCTCTATATACAAACCTTTCCTGGAAGGGATTGGCCGTATCTAATTCGAACCTGGGATTTAGGTGATCCCACCGCACCATCTTAATGCCACCTACTCCAGACGGGAGTCCAGCGTAGCTGAGCCGGCAACCGGCCCTAGGCAACAAGTCCGAAGACAAGTCCTTAATCGGAGGTCGAATCTACTATAGATAACGACCCCCTTTCCTTAGCATGCATGACCGGAGATCGGTCCCGGGTTTCCTCACTCAAGTTCCAGTCAGTAGTTATCTCAAGACCCTGTTTATTGGTTAACCTCTTTCGGTTCATATCGTCCCTCATTAGGGGGCGTTCCTTAGTCTCACTCAATTCCTTACTAAGCATTGGTTAGTAAGTTCTCACGGTATGTTGTGTTAGTTTTCAAACATCACACAACAATACAATAAATATATGATATGTTCCGGTTGCATGCTTTATCTTGTTTAGTGAGCACACAAAACAAATAGCACACAAGCCGAGGGACACCTCGTTAGCAAGCAGGTCACAAGAAGAAACAACTGTACCGTTCACCGTTGGCCGTTCAGTTGCTTAATCTCTTCCGGAGTCCAATTTCCAAGTCCTAAAACATTCATTCAGTTTTAGGTTGTTAATCACTTAACTTAATTCAACTTACTTAACTTACTTAACTTGCTTAACTTACTTAACCCTTAATGACTCCAACCTAACACCTCTTAAGTCTTACAACTTAATCTTAAACTTTCAAGTTTATACTTAACTTAACTTAATCTCTTAAGTTCTTAGGGTCCTAATCATTACCACCCTACCAAAGGTATTCCTCATTACCCATTACCATTCTTAGAATTCAAAATTTCTTTTTTTTTTGTGTTAAGGGTCGACCGACCCACCGACCGACCCAACCCCTGGGTCGGTCCATTACAGAAACTCTTCCGTCTCTTGAAACCCATCCGACCGACCCAAACCCTCTGGGTCGGTCCCTTACAGAACCCATTTTCCTACTTAAACCTTGCCCGACCGACCCAAGGCTAAGCCGACCGACCCAAACCCTCTGGGTCGGTCCAGTCCAGAGACATTCCGGCTGGCTCAACATGGCCCGACCGACCCAAAACTGGGTCGGACACTGGGTCGGTCCACTACAGATTTTTCCTCTTTAATTGCTCTTTCAATTCCAACTCTTCCACAAGTGTCCTAATAGGTCCAACACCATCTTGGCACCTTAAACCCACCTTATAACCTCCACCAAACTTATTAAAACAACTTCCAAAGATCTTCTCAAACTTTTACTCAATCCTTGCAAAAACTCCTAACACTTGTTAGTTATTCCCTTTTCTTTCCAACATGTACATTATATCTTAAACTTCAACTAACCAAAGTGTTTCTTTCCAACCCATATAGCTCCTCCTTAACATCACTACATTACATCTCTGCTTTGCTCAATCCTTCCAAGGTCATCTTGCATGTCCATGCACAATTTCTCTTCTTTTTATTTGTTACTCAACACTCCTAAACTCTTGAGCTTACTTATACATTGCTTTCCATTACCTTAACACCTTAACATGGTTCTTCATTTACCCTGACCATGTAACACCCTCCTTAAACATTCCCACCTCTTTTATACATCTTATTCACCATTCTCATGATCATACTCTCTTTACATTCCCAGTCACTTTCCTTGACATTTGACAACATTCTCCCACACCTTTCTCTTCCAGATTCTTACACAGGTCTTACTACTCCTCATACCATGACTTTGGTGTGTTCAATACACCCACCTAAACTCTAACTTCCTCATAGACCATTCTAGGTCATTCTCATCCTTAAGAACTCCTTAGTTAACTCATTTCCACTCAAATTCTTCATAATGACTCCTAGTAAATCCTAGGTCATATTAATTTACCACCATCACCTAAACACTTTGTTTTCTACTCAAATTTCGCCATAGCTCCTCTAGTATTTTATCATGCCCAAACACATTATTTTTCCTCATCCAACCATCTCACTCACATCAAGTTCTTTCTCATCGTATCTCATCACCCAAACCAACTCATTCTCAACAACTCAAGATATTGCAATAATCTTAAATTGCATAGCACTAAGGCTCTTAAATGACATGGCTCTTAGGCCCTTAAATGACTTAAACTTAAACACTGAATTTCCCACATATAAAAGCTTTCAACCTGCAAATACACTCATCAATCTCATGTAGTTATAATGCCCTTAAAATCCACCTTAACCTTATATTACTAACTCATTCTCATTGGCTCCTTAATCACAAGTTCATAAGCTTGTTTAAGTTCTTTTTCTTAGGTTATATAACCCAATACACAATGTAGCTCTAAGCCACATTGGTACTTATCTAAAACTCATTCCTTAATCTCAAACCACCATTAGGTAAGCATTTTACCTTGTTTTCTCAAGCTTATCTTAATCTCCTCCTTAGGCCTTCTTCTTGCATAGATCTCGGCCACCACTTAAATCCCTTTTGCCAATGTTCTAATCAATATTCAATGACTCATATGAGTACTAAACAATACACTAACCTTAAGGAGTAAACCCTAGGTTAAAAATGTGTTCTAAGGTATTAAACTGAATGTTTTACCTTGGATTCTCAAAGCAAGCTTGGATATGAATTAAGTAGGACCTCCTCTAGCCCTTGGAGAATAGAATCAAGCTAGAACAATGGATAAAAATGAATCCCCATGAGTAGTAATTTTCGGTAATGTGTAGAAATGGTGGAAACATGGTTTTTCTTACATTTTCTTTACCTTAAGAGAATGGAGAAGCTAATGAGCTCTTCAAACTTGATTTTCCCCCAATGGAGTTTTCTCATGGCACCAAAATGGAGCTTTGAAAGATTTGAAAAGATAGAAAGATAGGTCTTGACCTAACTAAGACAAATATGCAATTTGTTTTGGATTTGGAGCTTGGAGTTGTATTTGGCAAGTGATTGAAGATGGAGAACCATTGAAGAGCAGCCCTCTCGGTTTTGGAACAGAGAGAAGGAGGAAACCGTGGGTGAAGAAGAGAAATGAAGGAAAGAGGAGAAAAGTGAGCTAATATAAGATATTTTGCTTTTATAAAGCAAATAGTAACTTCTTTACTTATCCCTTCTTTTCCTTTCTCATTTGATGACTCATGTGGTGACTCCCCACATAAAAACCGGCCACCCCCTTAATATAAGGCTAACATGGTCTTTGGTTGACCAATTAATTGACTTATATTGATTAAAACTTAAACTAGTCACTAAATAGTTACTATTCACTAAGCAAGGCACATAATCGGGAAATTTTTGATTTCCCATTGATTTAGACCTCCTAATGTGATACTAATTAGTACACATGTTGGTTAAAGAGTAATGATGGACATTTAGCCACTCAAAACTCAATTCTAAGACAATTTCTCAAAAATGTGCTTTAAGACTTCTTAAAGCACATTTTGTGTTTTAACTTGTTTTCAAGTTTGGTTTTCTTTGCTAATTGATTTAAAATGACCATTAGGATATTACTAAGGTCTTATCATGATATTTGGGTACTCACCCAAGTCTCTCCAAGCTTAGAGCACGTTTTTGCCCTGATTGCCTTTAAGGCACTTTCTTGTGTTTTCCTTGGTTTAAATTGTCTACCAATCTTTCTAAGGCATATTCTAGCCTCACTACATCATAATTTGATGTTTACTTAGCATACTTAGGTTTGGGGTATTTCATTTAACCTGTCATTAATCACCTTCATGTAATTAATTTATTATTAATTAGGGTAATTAATATTTGGGATATTTCATGGGGCGTGTCCATGATGTTTTTCATGTGTCTCAACTCAAGAAGTATATTCCCGATCCTTCACATGTCCTAGAGCCCGAGAGACTATCCATGGAGCCGACCATGAGATATGTCAAGACGCCTGTTAGAATCCTCGATAAGAAGACCAGAGACACTCACCATAAATCTATACGAATGGTGAAGGTCCAATGGTCAAACCATGATGTCGAAGAAGCGACATGGGAGTTAGAAGACGCCATGAAGGTGAAGTACCCACAGTTATTCATAGACTAGATAGTCTAGCACTTAGCGGGTACGGGTACGGGGCGTACCCCTTTTTAAGGGGGGTAGAGCCATTTTGCTTTTGCATTGCTTCGAGTTAGCATTGCATAGCGTGTATACATTGTAGTATGTTTTGATGGCACATGTAGTGCGAGTGTATTGAGTATGTATGTGTAATGTGTAGTGTATGGATGTGTATGCACAATGTATGGTGTATCGGTGTAATGTGAATATGATGTGTATGGAAATGGTGTATTGTGTATGTGAATTGCATATTGTGATTGAATTGTGTATGCTTGTAATGTAGAGAAAGTAAACACCTCATAGGTGGTAGTAAGACACATTATGGCAATTGGTTTGCCTAATGAGTAGAATTATTAAACCGTTAACCTTGAGCAACTTTGAGGGCAAAGTTCCTTAAGGGGGGGTAGATTGAAATACCCCGTAATTAAAAATAGTGATTAATTATGCTAATAAGTAATTTCGACGCTTAATTATGTCTAAATAATCATTAGGGAACAAATCCCAAAGAAATCGGATCCTTAAAATGGATTAAAAACACAAACGAACCTTAAAGCGCGTTAATCGAAGAAACCGAGAAAACGCGACTTTAAGCGGGTCAAATAGACTCGTAACAATTTTGATCAACCAAATAGTCATTAATAAACATTAATGAAGGTCTAGAACCAATAAAATCAATTAAACGAGAAAATAGTAAAAAATGTAAAAAATGGGAAGTTGTGGGGTGAGAGCGTAAATAAACTAAACTAGTGTGTCCACTATTGCAAGTAAAATTTTAAAACCCATATGAGGGCTGTGTGTGAGCCGGCGGCTTACTCCCTCCCTCTCTCATTTTATTGTTCTTTATATGCTACATGACAAAGTCATAAAGCAAGTCAAAAAGTAAAACTCATATTCTCTCTCCTACTCCCCCTTACAACTCACGTACAGCACTCCCTCTCTTTCTCTGATTTCTTCTTCTTCCTCTTGAAGCCTCTAATGGCGATTTCAGCAACCCAGACCAACCTCCCACTTCTCTCCTCTTCTTAACTACTCAAACCTTCTCCAAAAATTTCAAAAATAGTACCATTGAAATCCTCTCATCAAGGAGAACACCTCTCTCTTTTCCAAATTCGAAAACAAGCAACTTCATCTCCATGGGTGTTCTTGGTTTTGAAGACAAAGACCACCATTAGAAGCCCCTTCTTCACCTCATTGGTCTAAGGTAAAAAGAAATCTGAAAATACTACCCTTTCTTGCTCTTATTTGCAAAATAAAGATTTCTAAGTTTTAGGTTCCTATTCCTTTTGTTCCCAGCCGATTTTGGCATCCCTTGGAGTGTAGAAATCTTGATCTTGTGCTGCTCTAAACTCCATCTCATCACTTGCAAGGTAATGTATTCTTAAACCCTAAAAATTTACCTTAAAGCCTTAGAATTTTTTAAGGGTTAGTTGAATTAAAGTGGTGGTGTGTAATGGGCTGTAGCTTTAGAGATTTAAATCTCCATAACTGGTGGGAAGAGAGGAAAGGAAAGGAAGAAGGAAGAAGGAAGAAAGAAAGAAGAAGGAAAGAAAAGCTAGAAGGGAACAAGGTAAATTATGCTCACCTTGGGTAGTCTTGTAAATGCTTCATGTAACAGATTTTAGTAGCTTTTAAATGTGTATTGCAAATGGTATTGAGTAGTAGTGTAATGTGTAAGAGGATCCAAATGTTTTAAAGCTTCAAAAGTTAATGAAAAACTTATCTAAACATTAAGGAAAGAAATGGCGAAGGTGCAGGAATTTAAGGAGTGTTTAATGTTTAGTATTTGGGTTGGAGAGCTATATATTGACGTTGTTGATAAACAGGTGAATTGGGTAACAAATTGTGAATAAAACATGTGGTGAGAATGTAGAAATTTAGGGGAGACCATGTCAAATTTTACGTAGAACTAGAACACTTAAGAACTAGAAGCTAGGTGGAAAACGCTTTGAAAACAGATTTTATAAGGAGCTTGGTAGTGGGTAGGTTATGAGAGATGTTTAATGCATTATAAGCCTTATGGATGACATTGTAAGAGGGAGCTATAGATGGAGGAAGTGAGAACCAAAATCTGTAGCAAAACACAACTAGGAAAATAATGTAAGTGCTGGAATGGAAACTTAGAAAAATATGTGAGTGAATTAGTATAAAAAGAAGTAATAGGTTAGTAATGGATTTAGACATGTTTAGGAGACTAATTAGGTGCTTAAATATGTGGGATTAAGTGTAGGAAAATGGGAAATTAATTAGGCAAATATAGTATTGTAACATATTTGGAAAAACTTAAAAACTGCAAAAACTTAGCAGGGTCCGGGACCTTAGTCCAGGACTAAGTCCCGGACCAATGTACAAACACATGCCGAGACTAGCTAACAGGGGGTGGTCCGGGACTTAGGTCCCACACAAGGACCCGGACCACCCAATCAAAATAGGCCGAGAGTTTTGTAAATGCCAGGTCCGGGACTTACCTCATGTAAAAGGACCCGGACCATAATTAAATTCCACCCTCGAGTTTGCAAGGCTTTAGCTCCGGGACTTGACATATGTACAAGGACCCGGACCAAAAATAAAATCAGTTCGAGAGTTGTGACCACAGGGTGGTCCGGGACTTAAGACCCGGACAAGGTCCCGGACCAACCCAAATTATTAAAAATAAGTTTATAAAATGGCTTTTAAAGTAAGGAAGTGAATGGTAATGATAGTATAAGGTCATTAGTACTTAATTGATGATGTTTAAAGGTCATTAAGAGTATAAACAAGTGTTAAAGGTAATGAAGAGTAAGTAAACCATGTGTAAGTGTAAGAATTGTAAAGACATAGTAAGCATGAGTTAGGAAATCTAAGAGATAAACGAGTTAAGTTAATTATAGTGAGATTAATCGCTCGATCGTATGTATGTCATAGGACTTGGATTGTGAACACCGAAGGAAAGTCAGTTACAAGTACAACGGTGTACGGTATGAACTTCTCATGCCATGTATGCTACCTTGGCTACTCTAATTTGTGCACTTGTGTGCTAATTGATCACCTAACAAGATAAACGCACGAATCAGAACTATTATGCTTACTTGTGATTATAGGATATTGTTCCTTGTCTGGATATTATCTTAAATCATAGTTTGTATAATTCATGAAATGTATGAATGATAATGAAGTGTGTCTATGCTTGATGTACTGTGTGGTGAGCTAATGACTTGTAATGGACTTCTAACTAATCTTAACAAGCTAACCAATCAAACATAATAAATTGGTAAATTGGAATGAGTAGAAGTCTGATATAGTTTCGGCCACGCGTGAGGAGGCGGAGACACAAGAGGTTGGCTCCAATTCCTGGCTTTAATCTTTTCCATGGCCCAAACCCTTTAAATGGGTAGCATTCTGGATTAGTGAGCCACCTAATGCCCGGTGGTGGGACGGTGTAGTCCCTGCCCGGAGGTCATACCGACTTAACATGAGTAAAAGTAAGTAAGTAAGAATATGTAAATGAGTATGGAAAAGTAAGTAAGTAAAGTATGAGTATGTTTGTGTAAGTAATGTGTAATGAGTAAAAGAGTAATAAACATCCGATTAACCCGGATGTGTAATTGGCTAACCCTTGAGAAGGTAAGTACTGTGTATGCTATTGTATTACTGTTTGGCTTGTGTATTGTATTGTGTATGGATGTGTGGTATATGTAAAGCATGTTAATAATGAACCACATGTATAGTCGACCTTTAATAGTCAGCTTACCCTAGTTAGCACGCGGTATATGTGAAGTTTATATGCAGCTTTTTGCTGAGTTCCTTGGGGCACTATTTTTAATATTTTACAGGTGCTCGTGAAGGGTGAAGGCTTGATGAGATCAAGATGTTTTCTTTTGATGTAATTAGTGAATTTGAAAGGTGAACCAAGTTGTACATGGCTATAGGCCTTTTTGTTTAGCCGGTGTACCGTGGGGTACACCCTTTTGGATAATGAAAGGATTGTGAATTGGTGTAGATGAGTAGCTTGTGGAAACTCATTATTTTTGGTAAACTAGAGAAGGGATGTAATTGAAAATACACTTGGATACTCGGTAATCACCTTTGTAAGTATATGATATTTTGTAAGTGGCATGTAATGTAGTAGCTCGGTATTATTTAGACATCAGACCGTTACTATAAGTAGTGTAAGCCTAGCTAGCCATATGGGTGGTTAGCGGCGTTGTATCACCCTCCGTAGTAGTAGTAATTCCGTTGCGAGTAGTAGTATGATTTGGATGATTAGACGGTAAGTAAAGGATTAGCGGTAGGGGTGTTACATCTAAGCCACTCCGCTTCCTCGATCCTCATCCTGCAAAATGAAATATGGTGCCCCAAAGGGGCTCAACAACCCATGGCTGGTATGGTTAACGTGCAGCCCGTTGGCTACCGGGATACACGCAAGCAATTGTCATGATAACATGGCATTCATTTTAACATACAGCATAAACAAGCATTGCAATAAACATTGCATATCAACAACTACATATAATATAACAGGAATGTTTCTCTTTAGGAAACAAACCAATCATTTGTTAGTCAGCTTGGTAAGCCTAGAGAATGGTCTCACTCTCATGTTAAGCGTGTTACATAACTCGTTACTGTTTTGTTTGTCGAACGAATAACTTAACCCAAAGATGTGTCGGATATAGTGATCCAAGCACACCGTACATATAATCCCCCTAGTCCGATCAATAGTCAGATAGATAAGCCTTGGTTAAGCTTGTGCATGATTGTAATCCATGAAGGAAAAACAACCATAACATAAAGAGGGTCAAATCTGATTCAGATATCGACTCCCATATATACACGCGTGATTGGAACGACCGGATTCCTCACTCCCCAGTTAATCACTTGTTAGAAGTCCCATTGATGGAACTTAACACAATAAATCACAATTAAGTGTTTAAGCCTAGTTAGGCACACAAGGGAGATGGAATACACTTAAACAACACATACCACAACTAGCTCATACATAGCCATAGTTAGAACGTTCCTTAAGTCGAAACGTTAAGTCCGGTACCGCTCTCTTACATATCCTTGTTGGTTATCTAATGGGTTAGCATGTATTCGAGGTTAACGGTACCGGTACACTCACGTCACAATAATAACAATGATTGTAAACTGGTTTCATGGCTTAAGTCTTACAAAGTTATAAACATACAGAAAATAAACAACATAAGCCGGTGTAAACTGGTAGCAAACAGACTGCAAGAAAACCATACCTTGGTCCCTGCTGCGTTCGAGTTCCACCGAATTCAACTCCTATACATAATGAATAACGTTGGTTAATTACCTTACTTATCTTCCAATTTTACTAAGGGTTTTACATAATCACATGACATGTTTTACAATTAAACTTACACTTGGTTATCCTCATTATACCCACTAGGGTTTACTACATAAGTCACATTTCTTTTCTGTTTTTTTATAATTATGGGCCGACCGACCATCCGACCAACCCAACCCCTGGGTCGGACCGTTCCAGTAACAATTCCGGGTTTGAAAATTCTACTCCGACCGACCTTGACAGGGTCAGTCCCAAGGTCGGTCCGTTCCAGAGACATTTTGGTTCATTGTTTTTAGCCCGACCGACCCACCGACCAACCCAACCCCCTGGGTCGGTCGATTCCAGAAACATTTCCGCCGGTGTATTACAGTCTGAGCGACCCAGCCAGGGTCGGTCCCCTGGGTCGGTCGACTGCAGAACTTTCCCAAAAATTGTCTAACTTGCTCCAAACTTTTCCTTAAGTCTCCTCATGTGTTCTAACATCATTTGGCACCCTTAAACCTTCATAAAACGTCCACCAAACTCATTTTCTAACTCACTTAAAACTCCTCAAACACTTACTCATTTTCTTGCAAAAATCTCCTAACACTTATAACATTTTCTGTAGGTTTCTAAGTGGTAATTTATGCCTACAATACCATCTAACTAAAGTGTTCTCCTCAATAAGTTTAACCACTCAAAAATATCCTTTTTGCATCCCAATCATTCCCTTTTTACAAGCTTCCCAAGTCTTTCTAACAAGTTCCTTCTTACTCTTTTACAAGACATAATTTTTCCCTTGCTTTCCAAAATCTGCACAAGTCTTAAACACACTCCCACCATGACTTTGGTGTATCTCAAATCACCCTTTTTATTCTCCAACTACCATGGACAATGCCTAGGTCATTCTAACACTTAAGAACACTTTAATTCCCATTTCTCTCACCAAATCAACCCTTAACACTTCCTAGTACAACCTAGGTCACCAAACTTCATTTAAACACCTAAAACTTCTTGTTTCCTTCCCAAAATTTTGACATAGCTTCACTAGTACTTTCTTAGATCAAAACACATAGTTGTTCACCTTTAAACAATCAAGGACATTCATCCACACAAAGAAGGTTCCTTACACACAACTAAACCTTAAACTACACTATATCACAGTATAGTGCATAATTTAAATTGCTTGGCACTTAGACCCTTAAATAACATGGCTCTTAGGCCCTTAAATTGCATTAATCTTAAACATTGAATTTCCACATATTATATGCCTTTCACTTGCAAATACACACAACATCACATATGCCCTTAATAACCTCCTTGAGAATAGTTTTCTAACTCATTTCCCATTGGCTCCGTAGGTAGTTTATTAAGCATTTTAAAGCTCAATTTCCTAAGACACAATAACCACATTAAGTTAGGTTATTTACCTCTTTCTCTTCAAGCTATTCTCACTAGTTTCTTTTATTTTTTCTTGGTTGAAAATTCGGCAAGGAACTTGATCACTTGTCAATCTTCTAACCAACACACATATAAGGGTAATGAGTTTCAAACTTTATACTTAAACTCACATATAAACCCTAGATTTACAGAAGTGCTTTAAAACATTAAAATGGACGTTTACCTTGGAATTGAATGAGGATTGGATTAAGTAGCAAGAGAGGACTCCTCCTAGTCCTTTTAAGTCTGAATTAAGCAAAGAAAAGAGCAAGAGAAAACACCATCAAGAGGTGATTCTCAGTCATGAACAAAAACAAGAGGAAAAGTAGATTTTCTTTGGCTTTCCTTACCTTGAAGCAAAGGTGATCAACAAGGTGAAAAGAGATGAGTTCTTGCTCCTTCAATGGTGAATCTCCATGGCACCAAAATGGAGTTGTTGAAGATTTGGAAAGACAAGGTTGAAGAGCTTGCTCTAACTAGTAGAATGGTGGTCATGGAATTAATTTTGGAGCATGGAGCTAGGAGTTATAATCAATTGAAGATGAAAAATGGTAGAGGTGTTGTAGCAAAACCGATGGAGAAGAGAGGATGGAGTTTGCAGATGGTGGGAAACAAGAGGGAAAGAAGAGAATGAGGTGACAGGTTTTAATTTGGAAGATATTTACGCATAAAGCAAATAGTTCACATTACTTGTCATCTTTCCTTCCTTATTAAACTAGCTAAGTGTGATGAGTCACACTTAAAAACTGGCCCCCTTATCCCTCTTAGGATATTTATGGTCTTTGTTGACCATTTAATTGACTTATGTTGACTTAATGCTAAACTAGCACTATTTTATCAGTATTCACAAATTAGTGCACATAATTGTGAAATTTTTTATTTCCCATTGATTTAGACTTCCTAATGTGATACTAAGTAGCACTCATGTTAATTAAAGAGTAATGATGGACATTTAGCCACTCAAAACCCATTTCCAAGACAATTTTTCAAATATGTGCTTTAAGACTCCTTAAAGCACATTTTGTGTTTTAACTTGTTTTCAAGCTTGGTTTTCTTTAGTAATTAGTTTAACATGTCCATTATCATGTTAATAAAGTCTTGGTAAGCCTTTGAGTCTTAACCAAGGTTATCCCAAGCTTAGATCATGTTTTTGCTCTAATTGCCTTTATGAAACTTTATTGTGTTTTCTATTGTTTAAATTGTTCACTAATGTTTCTAAAGCACTTTTTAGTCTTAAAATACCATAGTTTAATATTTGAACAACATATCAAGGTTTGGGGTATTTCAATCTACCCCCCTTAAAAGAACTTTGTCCATAAAGTTCACACTTCCCACGCATCATTTAAAATTGAACATGGGGATTACTTGTAAAACAGCACTTCCATAATAAACATACTTTACATATCAACCCTCAAACTTAAGGTCAGGGTAACATAATCACATTCAGACTCAAAGGTTCGTAACATCACAACATAGACAATGTATTTCAATACATGTCGTACATACATAACCGAAACGGCTCTACCCCCCTTAAAAAGGGGTACGCCCCGTACCCTATACATACAAAACTAGTGAGTAAACAATGACAGGTACTTCACCGTCATTTTATCTTCCAGCTCCCAAGTGGCCTCCTCGACTTCCTGGTTAGACCAGAGGATCTTCACCAGTCTAACAGACTTATGGCGAGTGTCTCGAGTCTTAGTGTCCAGAATCCGTATGGGTGTCTCCACTGATCGCAAGGTCGGCTCTAACGTTATCCTTTCGGGATGAAGTACATGAGACGGATGAAACATATACTTCTTCAACTATGATACATGAAATACATCATGTACCTTGCCCAGCTCAGCAGGAAAATCAAGTCTGTAAGCTACCGGGACTATCCGCTCCGTCACAACATAAGGCCCCACATATTTCGGGCTCAACTTGCCTTTCTAGCCAAAACGAAACACACCTTTCATGGGGGAAACTCTAAGAAATACCTGGATGCCCACGGCGAACTCTAGGTCATGTCGGCGCACATCGGCATATGATTTCTGCCTATCTTGAGCTTCCTTCATGTTAGCTCGTATCTGGCGTACTTCTTCCTGTACTTGCTCCAGATATTCGGGTCCTATAATGACCATCTCACTCGACTCATCCCAGCATAAAGGTGTGCGGCATGGTCTACCGTACAAAGCCTGGAAGGGAGACATCTTGATCAAAGCATGGTAACTGTTATTGTAGCTCAACTCGATCAAGTGTAACTTATCAATCCAGCTGGTCTGAAAGTCAAGTGCACATGCACGTAACATATCCTCGAGCGTCTGGATGGTGCGCTCACTCTGACCATTTGTCTGAGGGTGGAACGCTGTACTCAGCTTGAGTTCGGTACCAAGCGCTTCCCGTGTAGTTCTTCAGTACCTCGAGAGGAATCTGGTAACACAATAGTTTTCGGTAACCCATGATGTCGTACAATCCGAAGAGCTCTGCTAGCTTTGCCACTTTCCAAGTGTCCTTCATCGGTATTGTAACACCCTAACCCGAAACTCCACAACCTGTACGATGATATCTCCCAAAGATAACTGGAAGTGCAGCAGAATATATATACATAACAACGGGTGGTGCTACAACGACGTTAGTCACCCATGTGACTAACAAGGCTAACTCCAAAACAACTTACAAACGATACAGTCTGAGCGCGGAATACAAACCGCTTAAAATAACAAAAGCTAATAGAAAAAGTACAGTACTGTAAAATGATACCGACAGTAATAATCCCCTGTCTTAATTCTACCCCACCTACACTCGGTCGGTGAAATACCCTGAACGTAAATATAGTGATTAAAATTATCCTAATACGTATGTAAGGGCCTAATAACGCCTAAGTAATATTGGTAAGGAAAAATAAATCCAAAAGAAATGAAGAAACACTTAAAAAGTGAAAAACGCTAAATAAGCGTTAAATAACCATAAGAGGTACGAGGCCTCGGTTAGTGTATTATAGGGATTCTTAAGGCTTAATAAGGCCTAAATAATATATGGGAACAACTCCCGAAGAAAACGGATCCAAATAATGTATTAAAACGCTAATAGAGCTTTAGCGCACGTTTTTCGAGAAAACCCGAAAACGTGACTTTAAGTGGTCAAACGAACCCGTAAAAATTATAATTCATTAAATAACTATAATTAAGCATTAAATGAAGCTTAATAACCAATAAAATTTAAGAAATGAGAAAATTCCGGAAAACGGGCATGGTTAATGAATAGTGCTAAAACCGGTAAAATAACGAGCGTTTTCTGTAAAAGGCGAAAAACGCTTCAACTAGTAATTCTGCAGGGGGCCAGTTTTTAATAGCTAAATAACTCCCTCACGCACACATGTAACTAGCTAATTAACTAAAGGAGCCAAAATGTAAAAAGGGAAAAAGGTAAAAGTGTTTTACCTTTCCTCTCACCTCATTTCCCTATTCTCTCTCTCCCATTTCTTCTCACCCAGCCGATCTCCCCTCTTCTCCCTCCTCTGGTTGGTGATTTTGAAGCTCCCCAAAGAACAACAATGGCTTCCCCTCTTCTCTTGTATGCTTCATCTCCATTTGAACTCCAAAGGCTAAAATAAGAATATATTCTTACTCCCCTCATCATTCTCTACCATTCTCTCTTTCCAAAATCCAAAAATGTAGAAGTTCATGTCCATGGGTTTTCCCCATTCAAAGAGAAAATGGCACCAAAGTAAAGCTTGGAGTCTACTCTCTCCATTAAGGTAAAAATCTACATGAAAAACCCAAGCTTTCTCCATCTTCCTTTGTAGCCGATTTTTGCCTTTTGTAATGCCCTATTTTCTCTCTCTATTTTGAGCATAATTCCAACCTTGCAATGGTGGTGGAATCACCTTCTTGAACCAAGGGCTAAAACCCCTCTTAAAAGCTTCAAAAGGTAAACCTTAGAATTGATGTTATAAACACTTCAATGAATTAGTATAAATCTAAGGGTTAGTATTTTAATTACACTTGTTTTTGTGTTCAGGGGGTGATAAGAATGGAGTTTGGCAACTCCATTCCCCACATAACCGATTTTGTGCAAGAAAAATAGAAGGATGAGAATTGGAAAAGAAAGAAGGAAATCAAGAGCTAAAGGTAAAAGCTCCTTCTTAATGCTAAATTCTAATGCATTAGAGTAATGGGAATGGGTAAACTAATTAAAGAACCCAAAATATTGTATTAGTATTGTAGTTATGGAATTTTGAGTATTTGTGAGCAAGTATGTGGATTGTAGGCCTTAGAGCCAAATAATTTGTGTATGAGTATTGGAATTGTTGATTGATGGAGTATTGATGTATTGAGATTTGTTTTGAGTGCTGGTAGGACCCTTGTATGGGTATGGCTAGTTTAGGAATGGATTTGGTGAGGAAGTATGTATGTGGATAAGTGCGAATTGTAGGTGAACTATGGCAAAATTTTAATAGGAAATCTGCATTTGTGGGTGACTTGGTGAATGGGAAAACCAGGTGTGTATTGGGCTTAGTAGAGATGTTTAGTAACCATGGAGTGTGATACCCAGTGTAGGGGTCACCTCCCACATCGATCGGGAGAGCGCACGAACCACACCTTATAGGTGTGGGGATACTCTTGCCTTGTGAGAGGCCTTTTGGGGATGGTACCCGGAAGCAAAACTGTAACAGTGGAGGAAAAAAATTGACAGTGGAAGGTGTTATGTAACAAATTTGTATAGAGATGGATTAGGTTAGTTTTGATTGCCTAATTAGGGTCAAAACAACCTAGATTATATGTAGAAATATTGAGGAAGAAGTTGGTAGAAGTTTGGAGTTGTAACATAATAAAAAACACACTTATTCTTCATTCCTGCAAGTGGTCCAGGTCTGTAAACAAGTACAGAAACCCGGACCAGTCAAAAAACGTAACAGATTGTAGTATTAGTGGAGTGGTCCGGGTTTACAAACCAGAACACTAACCCGGACCACCCCAAATTCACACCGGAGAGAATTGCAAATCAATGTCCGGGTTAGTAAACTAGAACCTAAACCGGACCACCCTTAAATGTTACCCGAGAGTGACCAAAACTGTTGGTCCAGGTTTGTAAACCCGGACAGTAACCCGGACCACATCATTTTCTTCACAGAAACCATTTTAAAGCTAATCTAAGGTAGGGTAATGATGGGTAATGATGGTATAAGATAATTAAGACATTATTAATGATGTTTAAGGGTCATTAACGATATAAACAAGCTTAGAAAATAATTTTAAGCAAGTGACATAAGTAAAGGCTTTTATGTAACAAGGGGTTAGTAAGTGTGAACTGGGAAACCTTATAAAAGTAATAAGTAAGGTTAATTACAGATAATAAACCACCCAACTCTAGGTAGTGATAGGATTCGGATAGTCAACCACCAAAGGGAGTCGGTGAGTCCAAAATCAACGCTGACAGGTATGATTTCTTCATGCTCTGTATCCTAACTTGGTTACCCCGATTTGTGTGCTTATTTGATCACCTAAATAAGATAAATGCATGAATCGGACTTTAATGCACTTACTTGTGCTTGTATTATATTTGTTCTTGCTATATTGTCTTGAACATTTAGGTTGTATAATTCATGAAATGAATGGATGAAGATGAAGTGTGTTTGTACCTTGTAGTGTACTTGAGTAGTGTATTGTACATTGAATGGATGTGTATTTGTGTAATTTATTATTGTGTGGTCTGGATGTGATGACTTCTACTAATTCCTAACTACCTAACTCCTAACGTAAGTATTGAGTAAATTGGAATGACTAGAAGTCCGATATAGTTTCAGCCACGTGTGAGGATGAGGAGACACAAGGGGTTGGATCCGATTCCTGGCTTTTAATCTTTTCCACGGCCCAAACCCCTTAAATAGGTAGCATCCTGGATTAGTGAGCCACAGTAAAGCCCGGTGGTGGGACGGTGTAGTCCCTGCCCGGAGGTCACCACGACTTGACTTGAGTAAGTAAGTAAGTAAAGTATGTATGAGTAATAGTCTTGGCTGGTGTAAGTCATGACCCTGAGTAAAAGAGTAATCTCCACCTGATTAACCCGGGTGGATAAAAAGGAGCTAACAAGTATTGTGTATGTATTGTGTATGCGTATTTCGGTGAAGGTAAGTATGTATCGGTTGACTACCGCTAATACCGTCATTACCGTCCAATCTTCTCGTACTTCCATACTCCCGCAGCGGATACATACTTACACAACGATGGGTGATACAATGCCGTCAGCCACCCACGTGACTGACAAGGCTACTACTACTTACAGCATCGGTCTAATGGACCGGAATCCCGAGTACTACGCATCTATAATACATACTCCGTTTACCAATCAAGTACTACAATTTCCCATTCAATACAATGCGTGCTCCGTGAATACAATACGACATACCAAGTTTACTAAGATCCAATTACAATTACAACAATTCATTCAAGTTTCTACATACTCATTACGAGTCTAACATCTATCCAATCCTCACCAACTACATACATCTAATACATATGGTGTACCCCTTGGTACACTACTATTTCAAGACTACAAGCCTTATACCATTCTCTACTATCTACATTTCATTCCTAGTGATCTAGGTTTAACTGCCAGTCTCTTACTGTGACCATAGCTGCTTCGGTACCTGTACAATAAAAACATTGCCACAAGGGGCTCAGCTTACGCTGCATATGACTTCCGCATACCCCTCGTACTAGCGAGGGTACGCCGACTACTTAGGTCGAATACATGCGATTTATTTTATTCATACATATATGCATACATGCTTACAAACATTATACTACAATACTACAAAGGTTTACATACATACACACAGTTCAATACATGCAAGGAAGACCGTACAAGCCAACCGATACTTACTTACCTTTCCCGAAATACGCATACACAATACATACACAATACACAATACTTGTTAGCTCCATTTGTCCACCCGGGTTAATCGGGTGGAGATTACTCTTTTACTTGGGGTCAATGACTTACACCAGCCAAGACCATTACTCATACATACTTTACTTACATAATACTTACTCAAGTCAAGTCGTCGAAACCTCCGGGCAGGGACTACACCGTCCCACCACCGGGCTTTACTTGGCTCACTAATCCAGGATGCTACCCATTTAAGGGGTTTGGGCCGTGGAAAACTTTAAGAGCCAGGAATCGGATCCAACCTCTTTTGTCTCCTCATCCTCACGCATGCCCAAAACTATATCGGACTTCTACTCATTCCAATTTACTCAATACTTACGTTAGGATTTAGGTAGTTAGGAATTAGTAGAAGTCACACATCCAAGCCACACAATAATACATTGCTCCCATACGCATCCATTCAAAGTACAATACATTGTACAAGCACACTACAAGGTACATACACACTTATCTTCATCCATTCATTTCATGAATTATACAAACTAGTTGTTCAAGACAAATATATCAAGAACAATATAAAACAAGCACAAGTAAGTGCAATAAAGTCCGATTCATGCATTTATCTTATTTAGGTGATCAAATAAGCACACAAATCGGGGTAACCAGGTTAGGATACAGAGCATGAAGTAATCATACCTTTCACCGATGATTTTGGACTTACCGACTCCTCTTCGGTGTTCCACTATTCGAATCCTAGCATATACATATAGTTGGCTGGTTAATTATCTATAATTAGCCTTACTCATTACCTTCCCTACCATTTCCCAGTTTACACTTACTAACTCATTGTTACTTAAATACATTTACTTATGTTACTTACTTAAAATTAATCTCTAAGCTTGTTTATGGCCTTAATGACCATTAAACATCATTAATCATGTCTCAATTACCTTATACTATCATTACAATTCAAATCCCCATCATTAGAATGCATTAAAACACATTCTGGTGACTTTTTTGGGTGGTTCGGGTTTGTGTCCGGGGTTGCAAACTCGGACCAAGCTGTGAAATCAGTTTTTGGACAAGTTTTACTATGGTCCGGGTATGTGTACCGGGATACAAACCCGGACCATACCCTGGAATACGTTTCTAGTGTGTTTTTGAGGTGGTCCGGGTTTGTATACCGGTTTGTAAACCCAGACCATCCCTGTTATACATTAAAATGAAGTTTTTAAGCCTCCTTTCAACCCCTAATTCATGCTCAATCCTTTCCTAGTCTTTCCACATGTAATCTAACATGTTTTTACATCATTTAGGCACACTAAACCTCCTTAATCCAACCACTATACTCCTCTGTTAACTCACATGTTTTTCACTGCTAGTTTTTCCTCCTGTTACAGTTTTCTTCCTCATTTGCTGCTACAGATTTTCCTTCATTCTTCCCACTAGCTAGATGATTCCCAATCTAGCATAACTTGGTTAAACACTTCCCATTACACAATTCCAATTCAGTTCCAACAAATACACTATCTATACCCAAGTCCAACACACTAATTCTTCCTTGTTTCTCTAACACATTTCAACACCTCTTGCTATAGATTTTACATCTTGTATCCTCACACTACAACTACTACTCCATGATTACTAAACATCCTTACTAACTCCAATTCACACCTTGGTTCTCCCATTCACCAAGTCATCCATAAATGCACATTTTCCTACTAAAATTTTGCCATAGTTCACCTACAATTCTTACTTGCCTACACATATCCTTTCTCATCAAATTCCTTCCTAAACTAGCCACACCCATACAAGGGTCCTACCAGCACTCAATACAAATCTCAATACATCAATACTCCATCAAACTTCAATACCAATATATCATTACTTCCTCCAACCACAATATAAATACACATACACAGCTATTTGGCTCTAAGGCCTACAATCCATATACTTGCTCATAAATACTCAAACTTCCATAACTACAATACTAATACATATTTTGGGTTCTTTATTTTGTTTACCCATTCCTATTACTCTAATGCATTAAAAATTAGTATTAAGAAGGAGCTCTTACCTTGAGCTTATATTTCCTTCTTTTCTTTTCCAATTCTTCCTCTTCTCTCTTTCTTGTACAATCGGTCACATGGGGAATGGAGTTACCAAACTCCATTCCCATCACCCAATGAACACCAAAACAAGTGTAATTAAAATACTAACCCTTAGATTAATGCTAGTTCATTAAAATGCTGTAAATAGGGAAAATGTTCTACTAAAACTAAATTGATAAACCTAGAAATTAATAAAATGAAAATCCTGTCGGGTTGCAAAAATCCCGATCACTATAGTATAGAAAGTTAAGCAACCAGATATCGAACCACGGGACTTGAATAAATAAGCCTAAGTCCTAAGAAAACTGGAAATTTAGGGGGTTGTGAATTGTTTTTGTGATTGAATTGAATAACTACAAATCAAAGTTTAAATGAACAATTAATGAGAGTAAATGATGAGTTTGATAAAATGAATGAAACTCCGGGTTCGGGCTGTTCTTTGCTGGATAAATCTAGCAAAATCTACAATTCAATTATGAGAAACGGAAAGGCCAATTCTTAAGCTCTCTTCGATCCTAAATCTTAGTTAAAGGAAGAGCTCACCTATCAGAACATGTCAACTCTAATCTAGCAGTTGGCAAAACACATACAGGCGGATTACGTGCGAAGAATTATTAGCGTTTGTAGGAGAGATTATCTATCCGACTAATCTTTCCCCAAATCTCCAGGTTGATTCGAACTTCCTATTAATCACCTTATCTGATCCAAATAGGATTCGCTAAACAACTCTATAAATGCGCAAATTTAATAGAGAAGATAAATGATAATCATTAACCTAGAAACAATCCATTATAATCTCATAATCAAATTGCAGAAATCCTAACTAAATTGTATCCATCGTGAACAACCCTGCCCCAGAGTTAATCCCTACTAGCCAGACATTACAGAGAAGCAGATAAATACAATCAAAAGAGAATTCATCTAAAGGAAGAAAAACCCTTGAACTGAACGATTATCCAGAATCACAGGCTGCCGGCGCAAGGTTGAAGATGATGGTCTGATTCCCTTCTGTCGATGCTCCTCCTCAATGATGATAATGTGCTTGATGAACGTGGATGAAGGTGAAGCTGATGCTGATGGTGTGGATGGGTGGAAAGAGCGTTGTTTACCAGCGTGAGAGTGTCGTGATGTAATGATAGGTAATGAATGATCCTCTCCACTGATTAGGTCACTTAAATAGAGTTTGTTCCCCTTTCTCCCTTCAAAACGCCGAACTTCTGCTGAAATTTTGATCGCGTCCGAACATTGGTCCGACCTTCAATGTTCAGACACATTGCTTTGAGCGCTCCAATTCCAAAAGTCTCGACTTGTGTCCAAACTTGGATGTTCGGACACAAGTTCGGACATGCAACGTAGGTCAGACTTCCGACTTTTCTCATTGTGATTCTCGAACCATGTCCGAACTTCGAAGTTAGGACAGAAGTTTGGACATTTCATCAGGCACAACACACGAACTCTCGACTTGCGTCCGACCTTGGAAGTTCGGACACAAGCTCGGACATACCTTCAAAATCCTCTAAATTCATCGTTCTGACTCCAATTCGACCCCCGTTTGTTGCATCATCTCCCTCGTGAGTTAATCTATTGTTTCCTTGGCTTTTCTCTGCATTTAACATAGAAAAAGGTATCAAGCCTTAACAAACAACAAAGCAAAGGAAAACGTAAGATAAGTGTGGAATATTGTCCATGCGCGTATGAAAATTAAGCATTAAAGACCGCTAGAACCATTCATATTTCACACTTATCAAACCTCCTCACACTTAACCTTTGCTTGTCCTCAAGCAAAGTAGGAGTAAGATACCTCAAAATGCCTTAGTACCAAACCTTGGGTTCGCACAAAATAAAAGGGATTTAAGCCACAATAACAACCCAAGAATCAATCTGCTCTTAACTGCATGTCTCTTAAACAATGAAACACGCTTTTAAAACAAAAGATTATGAAGAAGTTAAATCACGAAGTCAAAACATAGAGTAACTCAGAACCTTCCAACCTTTTCTCTTCTCAACCCGTGGATGACAAGGGGTGTGAAGTACTGCCATATTCCGCAGAACTTTTCAACACCACGTACTCATGATCTAATTAAAGGATTTGCCATAAACATAAGACTTTAAAGAGCTTCCTTTTTTTTCTTTTTGCATACATATTGATTTTTCTCGCGCAAATAATTCATCCCCAAGACTTTTCTCTCCATCCTTGTAATGGTATTGGGTCTTTTATCCCAGATCAGACGATTTTAGGTAAATGGGTGATGAAGCACCCCAAGGACTTAATAACCGGATGGAAGAGGCCTGTTTTGGTTCAGAAAATAACTCAGATCAGAGGAGTACCTTGCCTTTATCCTTCATTCCAGACATTCTCATCATTCCCAAGGTTCCAAGTTAAACCAGTTCTGACTCCATAACCAACTTGTCCAAAGACATTTAATAGAATTCAGTCATTTTGAAAATATGAGAACACACAGCTCTGAGCAAATCAATCCTTAAAGTCATCACCGGACTCAACTCCACAACGAAAAGATCTACCCAAGTATTCAGCACCTAGAAGCACTCTAAGGAACTTACCTCCATATAGCCCAAGACCAAACAAAAATTAGTGCGGGATGCAAAATAAATGGCTGACACATTCAGAAAGATCTCCCCCTTCCTCACAAATAAAGAGGAGCAATGTCCGCATTGTTCAGAAAATTATCACAAGAAAGAGATCATACTAAATGTGTCAGGCTCACAAGGGTGGAAGCGAAGAGTTACAGAATTATACACGTTATAGCATCGGCCGAACATAAACCAAAAAGAAAAAGAAACTGAAAACTCCCCTGATTTCTTTTGTGATGATTGAGGAAGAGGTTCTTCCTCACACTTAGTGTCCTGGTAGGGTAGAATGTTTCCTCACACTTGCTTCCAAGCTAGTGTCTGGCATGGAGTCAGCACGGTAAAGCATACTTGCACACATTCAACAAACAAAACAGAGAAGTATGCTAGAGGAATCGCATTAGTGACAACTAGTATTCGGAGTTTAAGAGAAGAACAAACTAAAATCGAAATAAAAATACAACCCAATCGAAATAAAAGAAATAGGTCTAACACAACTGAAAGTAAATCCAAAATGAAGTCCAGATACGGCTTCTAAACAAAAGTAGCATCAACCAACAACATGATCACTGTGGGGCGGGTAGTATGCCTGCCACTGCTGAAATTGAGCGAGCAGAGCCTCATAGTCATCCTGAGAGCGTCGTGCCTGCTGCTGCAGAGTCTTGATCTCCGCCTGATAGCGACGATCCAGCTCCTCAAAACGAGACTCAAGCTGAGTAAACTCATAGCGAGTGACATACTCGCTCCTAGGGGCTGGCAGTGCAAGAAATGCGTCATCCTCTTCAGCTGTAGCAGTAGGAGCGGGCTCTGACGGACCCTCACCCGCCTCTCACTGGCGCTTCTGTGGTTGCGGGGCAGCCTTCTTCCTCCATTCCCTCCCATCAAACTCGAACCACATCTTCTTCAGGGCGCCCACATCAATAGGGGACCGCGCAGCATGCAGCCCCGCAGTAGGAATGGTGACCATCTGCCTCCTAAGGATGTGACAGATCATGAAGGGATAGCCTAGCTTGTGTCGGTCCTTGTGCTCCATAATATACTGCAGATGCAAGAAGATCACCCACGGCAAGTAAGTAATCTCCGCAGCCCCAGTAAACGACGGATTGAGCACTGCCTGAAGAAGAAGAAAATCAGTGTGGTTCAGGTCTTAGCTCTAACGTGGGAGAACGTTCGCAGCCAGTAGTGCGAAGAGGACTCTCTCCTGCGGGCTCTAGAGCAGATCAGCAGGGACGACCTGCTTTGATGGGTCATCCCCTCTGCGTCGTCGTGGCCCCTGAACCATGAGGGGTGTAGTGGTTGACAGCTGCTGCCATGAAGTCATTGGGGTTGAGGTGTTGAGGAGGGTCGGGGGCGGGATAAGGAAGGTCCAGATAGCGAGCAATCTCCATCATGGAGACTGTCACTCTATCACCGTCAACAATGGATTTAATCTGGCCGTCCTGGTAGATTGCATTCGCATAGAACATGCGTACCACTCGTTCAGAATACTGGCCCCCCATATCCAAAATTTTGCCCCAACCAAATGGGTTCAATAATCCCCTTAGCCCCAGCTGAGTCTCCAGCTCCGGCACCACACATCGTTCAGCAATAATGTCCATATCCTTGGCGAACCACTCTCTGGCTGCCTCATTTCTAAAATTCATCCTGCTGAGTTCGACGACTCGAGCCTGCGCCGGTTCTCCCAGCCCTCTTACCACGGCCTGTAAATCGGCTCAACGTCTGCTCATACAAGGGCAACCAATGTCAAATAAAGGAAGACAAAGAAATAGTTCGAAGTATGCACTGAATTATCCAAAATTCGACAGTCTCCCCTAAAAATTCAGTATTCTTCCACAACAAAGATTTATCAGCTTTTTCATTCGCAACGGAGAACTACTACCAGTGACCAGCAGAGACTTAATCAACAGAAAATCGCAGCAGTTTAAACCTATCGAGTCCTAGTCTCAGTCAACAGTTTTATTTCAGCCATGTAAAATCCACAGATGCAAAATAAAATCAAAATAGTGTGGTTCAATCACTTCTACCAGCAACTCAAACCACAACAGAAAATGAAGCTAATACATGCAGATTTAGTCTAGCAAACTCAACTCAAACAGCACCTTCTCGGCTAATTATGCCTCAGATTTCAAAACTTAGCACAAGCACAATAAAAGAAGTAAGGAAGTGAAGAAAATACCTTGTCCAAGTCGAATGAGGAATTAAAAACAAGAAGAACAACAGAATCTACAAGATTAGACTCAAAATCCACCAAATGCGACAGTTAGGGTTCGGATCGAACAGGCTCAAAAATCGGGATTATTTGGGAGTTTCTGATCGATTTCGAGGTCTAGAGTGGTAGAGAATTGAAAAACAAGTAGATTGATAACAAGAATGTGAGATTTGGTGGAGAAATGAGGGAGTTGTGAGAGATTGAAGAAGAGGGGAGTTGGGGGCGCTGTGTTCGTCGCGAGAAGGAAGAGAGGTTTTTTGAGATTTTTAAGTCGCCCGCGCCCCTTTAATTCAGAATTTTCGAGGTGTCCAAACTTCATAGTTCGGACAGAAGTTCGGACATACATACCTGTGCAGAGCTTCGCATCGTGTCCTAACTTCGAAGCTCGGACCAAAGTTTGGACATCTCGTGTTTTTGTTTCGCCAAACTGTCGTATCAGGTCCGAACTTCGATGTCCAGACCGATGTTCGGACGTACCGTTTTGCACAGACTTCAAACTCTCGAACTACGTCCGAACTTCAAACTCTCGAACTACGTCCGAACTTCAATGTCCGGACTGAAATTCGGACAACACCCAAAATGCACCAAATTGTTTCTTTCTGCTCTCAAACCACTGTAAACAAAAGCATTATCCTAAAACAAAACTGTAAACAACATAATAACACAGAATTACAGTACCAAAAAAACACTGGGTTGCCTCCCAGTCAGCTGCTCCTCTTTAATGTCTTTAGCTAGACAATTCCTGCTTGATCAATCAGTGCAAGTGTGGTGGGCAGCTTTACAACAGCCTATAGCGAATTCCTTCAACTTTCTCAATTGCTTCCGCATTCACCAAGAGAATTTCTTTTTCACGTTCGAACTCGTCTCTTGAGAATCATCTTGCTGTAGGATTGGTTCACTCTCCACAAAGAATATTGCCTACATAGGAAAAAGCTTATGATCAGTACCAAGATAGCCTTTTAAACGAGCACCATTTACCTTAAAGGTTTCACCAGCCTTGTTCTTCAGCTCGTATGCTCCATAAGATGTAACTCCCACCACTCTGAAGGGGCCTACCCAGTGTGATTTTAGCTTCCCATGAAAGAGACGTAGCCTAGAGTTAAAGAGCAGCACTAGATCCCCCACTTTGAAGTCTCTCTTTTGAATCATCCGGTCGTGGATCCTTTTTGTGCGCTCTTTATAGATCCTTGAGCTGTCGTACGCCTGGTCTCTTAGTTCCTCCAACTCAGAAAGCTGAAACCGCCTCTTCTCTCCAGCATCACGCAAATCAAAGTTCAGAGCCTTTAAAGCCCAATAAGCTCTGTGCTCTAGCTCAACTGGGAGATGACAAGCCTTCCCGTACACCAGCTTAAAAGGAGACATCCCTATGGGAGTCTTGAATGCAGTTCTATAGGCCCACAGAGCATCGTCAAGCTTGACAGACCAATCCTTCCTGGAGGAGTTGACTGTCTTCTGAAGAATCCATTTTAGCTCTCGGTTACTCACTTCTGCTTGCCCATTAGTTTGGGGATGATAAGGTAAGCAACCTTATGAGTCACCCCGTACTTAGTCATCAGGGAATCAAAAGCCTTGTTGCAAAAGTGAGAACCTCCGTCACTGATGATAGCTCTTGGCACACACCAAATCTAGTAAAGATGTTCTTCTTCAAGAATTTCACCACAGTTCTAGCATCAGCAGAAGAGCAGGGGATTGCTTCGACCCATTTGGAAACGTAATCTACAGCAACGAGGATGTAGTGGTTTCCGTGAGAAGAAGGGAATGGGCCAGTAAAGTCAATACCCCAGACATCAAACAGTTCAACTTCCAGGATTCCCTTCTGAGGCATCTCATGCCTTCTTGGCGTGTTCCCCATCCTCTGGCAGTTATCACAGTGAGCACAGAAGCGGTGGACATCCTTGTGCAGAGTGGGCCAGTAGAAACCACACTCCAATACCTTAGCAGCTGTCCTAGTAGGACCATGGTGACCACCTGCCTCTCGAGAATGGCAGAACTCAATTACACTGTTAACCTCTTCATCGGAGAGACACCTTCTAATTAAACCATCAGCACATACTCTGAAGAGATAGGGGTCCTCCCAAACGTAATGACGGGCTTCAGAAAGAAACTTCTTCCTCCGGTTGTAGCTTAGATCATGGGGAATCAAACCAGAGGCAAGATAGTTAGCCAGGTCAGCGTACCATGGCTCTTTAACTTTCCCAATTACATAAACTGTTTCGTCAGGAAAGAATTCATTAATGGGGACCCCGTCATCTGGAGTCTCAAGCCTAGATAAATGATCCGCAACCCCATTCTGCTTCCCTTTCTTATCAACAACTTCCAAGTCGAACTCTTGGAGAAGTAATATCCATCTCAAGAGTCTGGGCTTAGAATCATTATTTTGAAATAGGTATTTCAAGGCAGAGTGGTCGGTGTGAGCAATTACCTTACTTCCCAGCAAATAGGGCCTGAACTTGTCAAGAGCGAACACCACCGCAAGTAGCTCCTTTTCAGTGGTGGTGTAATTCTTTTGAGCCTCCGACAGAGTCTTACTTGCATACGTGATAACCCTCAAAATTTTATCTTTCCTCTGACAGAGCGCAGCACCAACAGCAAAGTCACTAGCATCTGTCATGACCTCAAAAGGGAGAGACCAGTCAGGGGGTACCACAATAGGGGCAGAGATGAGTTTACTCTTGATAGTTTGAAAGGCCTTCAAACATTCTTCCGAGAACTGAAACTTTACATCTTTCTGCAGAAGATCAGACAAGGGCTTCGCAATTTTGGAAAAGTCCTGGATGAACCTTCGATAGAACCCTGCGTGACCCAGAAAGGATCTAACTCCCCTGACTGAAGTGGGAGGAGGTAACCCCTCAATGACTTCCACCTTCGCCTTGTCCACCTGAATACCATCTTTGGAGACCCTGTGTCCAAGCACTATACCCTCATGTACCATGAAATGGCACTTCTCCCAATTCAAAACCAGGTGGGTCTCCTCACATCTGCCTAGTATCTGATCCAGCTGATCAAGACACACATCAAAACTCTGGCCATATACCGAGAAGTCGTCCATGAAGACTTCTATGCTTTTCTCAATAAACTCATTAAAAATCGCCATCATGCACCGCTGAAATGTGGCTGGAGCGTTGCAAAGACCAAATGGCATCCTCCTGTATGCAAAAGTGCCATAAGGGCAGGTGAAGGTGGTCTTCTCCTGATCCTCTGGCGCAATGGGAATCTGGAAGTAACCGCTGTACCCATCAAGGAAGCAGTAGAACTCCTGTCCAGCTAGCCGCTCCAACATTTGATCAATAAACGGCAGCGGGAAGTGGTCCTTCCTTGTGGCTTCGTTCAAACGCCGGTAATCGATGCACATCCTCCAGCCAGTGGTCTGTCTTTGGGGCACCAATTCGCCTTTATCATTGGGCACCGCCACTATTCCTCCTTTCTTGGGAACAACTTGCACAGGAGAGACCCAGCGGCTATCAGAGATAGGGTAAATGATGCCTGCATCCAAGAGCTTCAACACCTCAGCTTTCACTACTTCCTTCAGGTTTGGGTTTAATCTCCTCTGGGGCTGCCTCACTGGCTTGATACTATCTTCCATGTAAATTCGATGAGTGCAGAACCCTGGACTAATCCCTTTAATATCTGCCACTGACCACCCCAAAGCTCCCTTGTGCCTTCTTAACACTTCCAGAAGTCTGCTTTCCTGCAAAACAGACAAAGACGAAGAAATAATAACAGGCAGGGCGCTACCCTCTGCCAAGAAAGCATATTTAAGATTTGAAGGGAGAGTTTTTAATTCAAGAGTAGGGGGCTTCTCTACTGAAGGAACGAGCCTCTGAGTAGGCCTGTCCAGTGGCTCCACAGGAGGAGCATAAGGGCGAAAATAGGTTCGTCCCTGATTAAGCTGCTGGACAATACTAGCTACCTCAGTGCTCTCCTTTTCATCCTCAATCGAGTGGCATAACACCTGCTCTAGCAAATCAGAATTCTCAAGGAGGAAAGAAGAGTCATCAGTGTTTTTAGTGACAAACACATCATAATCATCAGAAAGTCGACATCAATAGAAAGCACAGCATGAGAAGAAGCATTTGTTCTCATCATCTTAGTAATGTCAAAACTAAGTTCCTCATTATTAAATTTAAGGGTGATCTTTCCTTTGTCAACATCAATCACAGTTTAGCAGTTCGTAGGAACGGTCTACCCAAAATTAATGGCACTTCAACATCCTCATCCATATCAAGAATGACAAAATCAGCAGGGAAGAAGAAGTTACCAACACCTACCACAACATTCTCAACCATACCACGAGGTTTGATTGAGGAACGATCAGCTAATTGCAAATTAAAATTGATTGGGACAAGCTCACCAGCATGAAGCTTCCTAAACATTGAATAAGGCATCAGATTTATACTCGCTCCAAGGTCGCAGAGTCCGAACCCACAGTCCATATCTCCAATGGTGCAAGGGATGATGGGCTGTCCTGGATCTCCACACTTTGGAGGAAGCTTCTGCTGGATGGCTGCAGAGCACGTCTCTGTCAGCTGAACAATCTCACTTTCCTTGAACTTTCGCTTGTTAGAAATCAAATCCTTCACAAAGCGAGCATAATTAGGCATCTGCTTGATAGCATCAATCAAGGGGATATTAATAGTAAGCTTCGAAAATACACTCAAAAATTTCCCAAATTGATCATCAAGTTCTTTTTCTTTCAATCTATTAGGGAAAGGAAGTTCCTTAGGAACCACCTTACCCTTGGAGTTTTTAGCAATCAAAGTATGAGAAGGGGAAGAAATAGGAGCCTGGGTCTCCTCAACAACTACCTCAGGAGGGGCTGGGGGCCCTGACGGTGCACCAGTGCTGGAAGAAGGAAGACCGGTCTCCTCGTCAGCTTGATCCTCAGCCACTTGATCTCTACATCCTTCCCACTTCTTAAGGTAACTGCTGCTACCTCTTCAGAATCTGAGCAATCTTCAACTACCACGGCTTCTGAGACCGACACTGCCTTCAACTGTGCTTTAGGATTGGGGTCTGGTTGGGAAGGCAGTGATCCAGAAGGTCTCTGCTGTAGGAGGAACTGAGTCAACTGACTCATCGTTCCCTGCATCTCCACCATGGCGTTCTCAAGTTTTTGCTGACCAGCTGCCAAATTCTGATTTATTACTGTTTGTTGCTCTTGAGACGCCATCAGTTTATCCACCATCTCCTTCAGATTAGCATTGTTTGAGCTCAGTGATGATTGCTGAGCTTGAGACTGCTGTGGCCTAAACTGATTGTATGGGGGCCTAAAAAACCGGGTGGTCCTCCCTGACTCGCCCTCTGAGGCTGCATCTGCTGTGAGTTGAGGGCGTTATTTGGATTTCCGTACCTCAGGTTTGGATGCTGATTCTGCATCCAAGGCTGCCTGTTGTACTGGCCAATTGCATGCGCCTCCTCAGTCTGCCTCATCTCAGCAACCATCGGGCAGTCCTCATAGTCATGGCTGTCTCCACACTGAGAAACATACCTCACTGGGACCAGTAGACATCTTCTTGACAGATTGCACAGGTGTCTGTCCCATAGTGAGCTGCTCGAGCATCTTCGCCATGTTACCCACCGTAGTACTTAAATGGGCCTGCTCAGCAGCAATTTGCTCCATCATAGGATCTGGAGTCCGTGAAGAAGTCTGACCGACTGTGAACACTCTTCCACCACTGCTGCTCCACTGGCGGAGCTCCTCGCAGTAGGACTCCATAGCCGACATAAATTCTTCTCCGCTCTTGGCAAGCAAGTTTCCACCCAGTGCAGCTCTGACTTCACCTCTATGCTCATCTCTCAGCCCTTGGAAGAACCCCTGGGCCAAAGATGTCGTGGTCTGCCCGTGATGAGGACACTGGCGGAGCAGCTCCTTGAATCTATCCCAGGCTTCGCAGACTGTCTCACTGCCGGACTGTCTGAAGGCGGTCAGGTCAGCGATCATCTGTCTGGTCCTGGAGATGGGGATGTACTTCTCATAAAATCTCTCCGTCATCAGCTCCCAGGTAGTGATGATACCGGTAGACGATGGAACCACTTCGATGCTTCCCCTGAGAGACTGTGCTGAAATAAGCACAGCCGAGCATACTCCTCTAGCCCCTGAGACATCCCCAACGAATCCAGATGAACTAAGAAACGATGGACATGGTCGAGCGCATCAGCCGGGTCTGCGCCTGAGAAGGTCCCTGCTGGATGATTCCTGACAGCATTTGTTTGATGGCTTGGTTTTAATTTTTGCCATTCTGCTGTTAACTCAACTGTGAGGTTTGGTAGAGTCACAGGTCCTCTTCTAGGAGCAGCTGGCGGGCGATTTATTCTTCCCAATGTGGCTTGCTCATTATTTACTGGTCCGTTAGCAGCCATGGTGAAGGTAAGCGCTCTTCTTGCCCTACGAGCTGTACGGTTGATCTCTAGGTCTAAATTGAATCTTGGTGGGCCTCGAGATCAGGTACCGTGCATTCACCAAACACCTGCACAACCACACAAATAAAACACGAAGTTTTTAAGTTAGTGGCTGTATGAACAGAACCGAACACAGCAAATAAAAAAATGCGTATAAACAACTACGAAAATGCTGAATGTAAAAAACACAGCTCAATTATTCAAACGGAATAAATTCAAAACTATTCTATGAATCAAAACAAAACTAGCAAACGTAGATTTAATACTATAACCGAGTTAAAACAAAAAGGAAATAAATAGTGCAAATAAAGTAAAAACAATTGTCAACCAAGGAAAAGGACTTGACAAAGTCAAGTCCCTGGCAACGGCGCCATTTTGCAAACAGGGAAAATGTTCTACTAAAACTAAATTGATAAACCTAGAAATTAATAAAACGAAAATCCTGTCAGGTTGCAAAAATCCCGGTCACTATAGTATAAAAAGTTAAGCAACCATATATCGAACCAAGGGACTTGAATAAATAAGCCTAAGTCCTAAGAAAACTGGAAATTCAGGGGGTTGTGAATTGTTTTTGTGATTGAATTGAATAACTAAAAATCAAAGTTTAAATGAACAATTAATGAGAGTAAATGATGAGTTTGATAAAATGAATGAAACTCCGGGTTCGGGCTGTTCTTTGCTGGATAAATCTAGCAAAATCTACAATTCAATTATGAGAAACGGAAAGGCCAATTCTTAAGCTCTCTTCGATCCTAAATCTTAGTTAAAGGAAGAGCTCACCTATCAGAACATGTCAACTCTAATCTAGCAGTTGGCAAAACACATACAGGCGGGATTACGTGCGAAGAATTATTAGCGTTTGTAGGAGAGATTATCTATCCGACTAATCTTTCCCCAAATCTCCAGGTTAATTCGAACTTCCTATTAATCACCTTATCTGATCCTAATAGGATTCGCTAAACAACTCTATAAATGCGCAAATTTAATAGAGAAGATAAATGATAATCATTAACCTAGAAACAATCCATTACAATCTCATAATCAAATTGCAGAAATCCTAACTAAATTGTATCCATCGTGAACAACCCTGCCCCAGAGTTAATCCTTACTAGCCAGACATTACCGAGAAGCGATAAATACAATCAAAAGAGAATTCATCTAAAGGAAGAAAAACCCTCGAATTGAACGATTATCCAGAATCACAGGCTGCCGGCGCAAGGTTGAAGATGATGGTCTGACTCGCTTCTGTCGATGCTCCTCCTTAATGATGATAATGTGCTTGATGAACGTGGATGAAGGTGAAGCTGATGCTGATGGTGTGGATGGGTGGAAAGAGCGTTGTTTACCAGCGTGAGAGTGTCGTGATGTAATGATAGGTAATGAATGATCCTCTCCACTGATTAGGTCACTTAAATAGAGTTTCTTCCCCTTTCTCCCTTCAAAACGCCGAACTTCTGCTGAAATTTTAATCACGTCTGAACATTGGTCTGACCTTCAATGTTCGGACATATTGATTTGAGCGCTCCAATTCCAAAAGTCTCGACTTGTGTCCGAACTTGGATGTTCGGACACAAGTTCGGACATGCACCGTAGGTCAGACTTCCAACTTTTCTCATTGTGATTCTCGAACCATATCCGAACTTCGAAGTTAGGACGGAAGTTCGGACATTACATCAGGCACAGCACACGAACTCTCGACTTGCGTCCTACCTTGGAAGTTCGGACACAAGCTCGAACATACCTTCAAAATCCTCTAAATTCATCGTTCTGACTCCAATTCGACCCCCGTTTGTTGCATCATCTCCCTCGTGAGTTAATCTACTGTTTCCTTGGCTTTTCTCTCATTTAACATAGAAAAAGGTATCAAGCCTTAACAAACAACAAACCAAAGGAAAACGTAAGATAAGTGTGGAATATTGTCCATGCGCGTACGAAAATTAAGCATTAAAGACCGCTAGAACCATTCATATTTTACACTTATCAAATGCTTAAACACAATTTCTAGGGTTTACCTTTTGAAGCTTTTAAGAGGGGTTTTAGCCCTTGGTTCAAGAAGATGATTCCACCACCATTGCAGGGTTGGAGTTATGCTCAAAAGAGGAGAGAAAATAAGGCATTACAAAGGGGGTCAAAATCTGTTACAAGGAAAGATGAAGGAAACATGAGTTTTTCATGTAGATTTTTACCTTAATGGAGAGAGGATACTCCAAGCTACACATTGATGATATTTTCTCTTTGAATGGGGAAAACCCATGGAGATGAACTTCCTTATTTTGAAATTCTAAAAAGAGGGAAGTGTAGAGAACGATGAGGGAGTAAGAATATGTAATTATTTTTGTGATTGGAGCCTTAATGAAGCTTAGGCATGGAATTGAAGTTGAAGTAGCCATGGGAGGATGAAGAAATCGGCTGCACCCGAGGGAGGAGAAAAAATGGTAAAGGAAGAAGAAAGAGAGGAAAGAGAAGGAAGAAAAGAGAAATGAGAGAGGAGAAAGAGGGTGGGGGTACTTTTCTACTTTTCTTTCATTCTTTCCTTTATTTCTTTCTAGCTTATTAGGTATGTGAGGGGACTTGTTATTTATTAAAACCGACCCCTCCTATGTGTACATGCAGGAGCGTTTTTCGTCTTTTACAGAAAACGCTCGTTAATTTGCCCGGTTTTGGTACTATTCACTAATCGGGCCCGTTTTCCGGAATTTTCTCATTTCTTTAATTTTATTGGTTATTAAGCTTCCATTAATGCTTAATTATTGTTATTTAATTATTTATAATTTTTACGGGTTTGTTTGACCACTCAAAGTCATGTTTTCAGGTTTTCTCGAAAAAAGTGCGCTAAAGTTCTTTTAGCGTTTAATACATTATTTGGATCCATTTTCTTTGGGAGTTGTTCCCATATATTGTTTAGGCCCTATTAAGCCTTAAGAATCCATATTATACTCTAACCGAGGTCCCGTACCTCCTATGGTTATTTAATGCTTATTTAGCGTTTTTTCACTTTTTAAGTGTTTCTTCATTTCTTTTGGATTTATTTTTCCTTACCAATATTACTTAAGCATTATTAGGCACTTAAATAAGTATTAGAATAATCTAAAACCCTATATTTAAGTTTGGGGTATTTCAATCTACCCCCCTTAAGAAACTTTGCCCTCAAAGTTGCTCATGGTTATAGGATTACGATGCTTGCTCATTCCTACCTGTCTAATGCCAAAGTCATACATTCCTTCTCCTCAAAAATTCCCAAATCCATTACTCAAGGTCTCTACATACCATTCCATACAAATGTACCATAATTACTCCAATCCGCATTACATCCGACCATCCGGTTTTACTCTACAAGGTTTATACATACATATAGTGCAAAGCTATCCCTAAAGCAATGCGATACACATACAATCCCACAGGAACTCAGGTCATCTAGACACAATACTCCTCTATGTCCCATTGCCCTTGGAATAATACAACATGATATACTACTATCTTCTCCGGTATAAGCTTCTAACAAATCCTCATCGTCCAATCTAAGGGAAATTCTTTCACAACTAGTAATTAGAAATTTTCTAAAACACACAACTCCAAATTCCAATTTATATTCATTACTTCTATCCTAAGTGTGATTCTTGTGACCACTTAAGGGGAGCTTCAAGAATCATTCGACCCTGATGTGATAAGCATCAGTGTTGAACTATCTTTCCACCCCAATTTGTGTTCGGTTTCCCTTGATCTGATCAGGACCAAGTTCAACTTCCCGCATCAGTTTCAAACAATCAAATAATTCAATTATTTTCATTTTCCATCTTCTTACGCTTCCTAGTTATAATTACAATCTCATACAACTCCAAAGGATGGAATTCAGTCCATCAATCATCCTCACTCTACTTCAAAATACTTTGCTTCGAGATTCAATGCCTACGACCTCATCTCATCAACTTTCGTTACTTTCATCCATTACTCTCCATCGTCTCAAATATTCTAACTATGGAATATGATACCTCCGGAATCCGGTCGTCCTCAATTTGCTTCTAATAACTTACCTATGAATACACTACTCATGGAATTCGTTCATCTACTTACTCTCAATCATTTCATGCTACTTCTTCAAAGGATACAATACTTATGGAGCTCCGTCCACTACTCATTCTCAATTGTGTCACAACAGTCACCTAGGGAACTCACCTTCCTCTAGGTTCTACATCGGTTTTATACCGACTCATGTTATGGTATTTGCATCTCTCGTGCCTAATTACCACAATTACAATATGAATGAATACGTATGTTTATTTAACATAAGTACCAATCATCAATTCGATTCTCATTGTGCTATGCACATTATGTTTACGGTTTTATTCATGAAACTTACATTAAGCGGTTTTTACTCTACCCCCCTTAAAAGGGATTACGCCCACGTAATCTACCATATGTTATTATTGAACATTGGTTCACTCAATTCGGGCATTCTGAAGCATTTTAGCTTCTCTATGGTCTATGATATACTGTACTCTGGTCAAAGGGTCTTAACCATACTAATGGTTTAGTCCTTGCACCAAGAATTCCTATATGAGTTTATTTAACTCATAATTAATTCGGTTTTAGCCTATTAGGCTTCAAGGCATTAATAGCCATTCTTTCATACTTACTAGGTACATTAACCTCTTAGCTAGGGCCCACTAGCTTCTGCTATGCGACCCTCATAACCTTTGTGCTTAGTTTGCTCTTTGGTTATTCTAGATGTGCTACTCATCGCCTTTTTATCCCTCTATTGTGGGATAAGGTTTACTAACGAGTGTGGTATTCTTTTACTGTGCTTGAACTCAATGGGTTTAGATTTATGACCAGCTCTGTGGCAATCTATTATACATACTATTCGTACTCCCACGATTATTCGCTAAGTTCCTCCGACTTATTGTCGGGTGAGGTTAAGTCACTACTTAGTTGTAGTGCTTCCTCTGTTGTCAATAGCTTTTGAATTATACCAGTTCCTCTGGTTCAGTACAAGTATTCTTTACTTGTATGACCTTGCACTTTATATGCGTCGGTCCTAGTGACTTTCTTAAGTCTTCTTTCACCTTTTGTGATTGTTAGTGTGCTTTATACTTGTAACACCCCATCCAACAACATACACATAACAACCTTCTGCAGCGGAAAGTATACTACTTCATATAACTTAACTCGTTGGTGTTACACGCCGTTAACCACCCACGTGGCTAACAAGGCTATTACATTAACATTGTACCGGTCTGATGGACTAGATTCCCGAGCAACTGTACATTACTATACCTTTTCATTAACAACAACCAACATACAAAAGCCTTCCAACTGTACCGAGTTTTTACAAATTGATGCCGATAACAGTTTCGGTCTTACTACACCTACTGTACATATACAACTTATACGATTACCCATGTACAACGACTACCCCGTCCTACTCTCGAACGGCTTCCTGCTCTTTGTACCTGAAATAGGAAAAGAAGAGAAAGGGTGGCCCCCAAGGGGCTCAGCACCTTTGCTGGTATGGTAATCCCGCAGCCCACATGCTACCGGGCCACGCACAACTAATTGTCGTCTTAGCATGTGGTTGATTATATTTAAATCATGCATGCTACTGTAAACACACAACACACAACATTTCGCCTCTATGGGCTCAATAAACGGATAATACATCCTTATTTGATAAGTCACTCATGGTATTCATTATCCCTAGAGTGTTTCTCCTCTAATGGAGCTACATCCTTAAGAGACGACACTTACCCATTAATCGGGTTATCCTTAACGCCTCTTATCATAACCTGGGATTCATTTCCATGATCCACACACTCCATATCTTACAACATATAACATTCCTCACATAACAAAACATAACAACACTTTTCACGTTTCTACGTGCACATGATAACATCGCAATAGGAATTGCATTACAACAACATCACATAACATAACGGGAATGGTCCTCTTAGGTACCGACCAAAACATAGTTAATTCACTAGTGAGCCTAGAGAATGGTGTCACCCTCATGGTAACCTCGTTATACAACAACAACAACACTCATTACCGTCCTAATAGTCGGACGAGTAACTTAAGTTAAGATGGTTCGGGTTTGGTGGCCCGAACACACCACACAAACACATGTTCCCCCTAAACCGATCATAAGTCTGAATAGCTAAGCTTTGGAATAAGCTAATGGGAGATCATAACCCGTGAGGGGAACAACCATAACAGAGAGAAGGGTAATGCTAAGAAGGATACCCACTCCCAAACAACGCGTGACCGGCCAAACCGGATTCCTCACCACTGTTAGTACATACTTACTTTTAGATATTAGTTAGAACACCACTATGGGTCTATCACGTCTACACACCATACAGTATTACAACTGGGTTAAACACACAAGGGAGATCCCTACATTCACATACACAAACATCACATAATCAACTCACGCATAGCCGTGGTTAGAACGTCCCATGGTTCGGGTCGTTTAATCCGAATACCAAACTCTCATGTGATCCTAGACTCAGTGAACTAAGGTTAACACTTCCGAGGTTAAATGGTATAGGAGTTGAACACGCCACACAAATGAATTACTGTAAACTCATTACATGTTTTATCTTACAACGTGGAAAAGATACAGAAAAACACATTGGCATACAAGCCGGTGTAATCCGGTAGGACACAGGTTGCAAGAAAACCATACCTGTGACCGGAGTCCACTTTATCATGTCCACTTATGTTCCTCGAGCAATTCTCGAACAACTGATAACATTACATATACTTTTATTAACATCGGGGTAACATGATTGTTTAAAGTCTATTGCTTATAACCTTTCCCGTTAATTTAGTTACATAACTTCACATTTTAACTTGTTTTACTTTTACATTTTAATACAACTTTTCCCCACTAAATTGTCATTATAACTCACTTAACATGTCCTTAGTAATCTTATAACATCATTACTTAATAATCCCCATCATCCTATAACCTTAAACAATTTTTTTTTACATACTTTGGGCCGTCCGACCCACCGTCCGACCCACAACTGGGTCGGACCGTTCCAGAACTTTTCCGTCTTTTAAATACACCTGTCCGACCCATGTCCGACCCAACCTTCTGGGTCGGACCATTCCAGAGACTTAGAGCACACATGTCCGACCCATGTCCGACCCAAGACCTCTGGGTCGGACCATTCCAGAAACTCCAACGATTGAATTAAACAAGGCTGTCCGACCCACCCTGGGTCGGACCACTGGGTCGGACAACATCAGAAGTTGTCCAAACTTTGTCAAACTTTCTCCAAACTTCTCCTTAAGCCTCCTAATGTGTTCTAATATCATTTGGCACATCAAACACACCCTTAGCCATGTGCTAAACTCTTTAAATCACTCACCAAAACCATCTTATCATTAACAAATTTCTTACAAAATTCCTAGCACTTGGAATGTTTCCTCCTTAAGATTTCTAGGTGGTATTTCACCTATAATGACCACTATACCAAGGTGTTTCCTCTACACCTTAACATCTCAAACTCTCTCAACTTCTTTTTCTTACTACTAAATCTCCTTTTTCACATCTTACCTAAACATCACTTCTTCCTTGTACATCAACATTCCTAAACCTTGAACAAACTTCTCCAAGGCTTAAATACATTCTCAAAAACACACATTGAATTCCTAGAACTTCCAAGATAATACCTAAATCCTTGCATCACTCTAAATCACCTTAATAGATGTTTTCTTCCCAAGTAAAACATTTGTTCACCTTTAACACCTCCTAGTTCACCAAAACTTACTTAAACACTTAGAACTTCTTACACATTTTCCAAATTTGGCCATAGCTTCTCTTGTATATTCTCACATCCAAACACTTAGGTTTTTACCTTATTTCATTCAAGAACACCTAAAATCCATCAAACACATTTTATACACAAACTTCACACATTTAGCACTACATCACAATATAGGGCTTGGCACTTAGGCCCTTAAATGACATGGCTCTTAGGCCCTTAAATTGCATAAACCTTAAACACTGAATTTCAAACATAAATAATGCCTTTGACCTACAAATACACCCAACAATACATATGCCCTTAATAAACTCCTTGAGAGCATTTTACTAGCTCATTTGCCATTGGCTCCTTAGGTATTTTATTAAGCATATCAAGCTCATTTTTCCTAAGGCATTTAAACTACATAGAGATAGCTTGTTTACCTCTTTTTCTTCACAACTTCTTTCTTGTTTCCTTGTAAAACCGGTAGGGTGTTTGGTTGTTTGTCAACTTCTAAACAATGTACAAATACTAGAATGAGCATTCAAGCATTATGCTTCATCTCATTGTAAACCCTAGTTACATATATTGTTTTAAGGTATTAAAATGATTGTTTTACCTTGGAATGGAAAGAGAGCTTGAATAAGTATCAAGAGAGGACTCCTCCTAGCCCTTGGAAGATTCAAATAAAGCTAAAACAAGACAAGAGAAGACACCATTACAAGGTGTATTTTCGGTCAACACCAAAAATGGAGGAAATGGAGTTTTCTTTGGTTTTTCCTTACCTTGAAGCAAAGGTGATCAACAAGGCATAAAAATATAAGCTCAAGCTCCTTCCATGGATGTTCTCCTTGGCACCGAAATGGTGGTCTTGATGATTTGAAAAGACAATGTTGTAGAGCTTGCTCCAACTAAGAGAACGGTAGTCTCGGAATTAAATTCGGAGCATGGAGTTAGGAGTTACAAGTGAAAGGAGTTGGAAATGGTGAAGCTTTGCTGTAGCATAACCGATGGAGCTTGAGAGAATGGAGGAAAGGAACCGTGGGAATACAAGAAGGAAAGAGAGAATGAAGGTAAGTTTGCTTTTGTTAAGATATTTATGTATAAAGAAAAATAGTACTTCACTTAACAACATATGTTACAAACTAGCTTATAAAAGTTACTATTAATTTAAACAAGGCACATAGAAGTTAAATTTTTGATTTCCCATTAACATAGACTTCCAAATGTGATACTATATAGTACAAATGTTAATTAAAGAGTAATGATGGACATTTAGCCATTCAAAACTTATTTACAAGACAATTTTTCAATAACGTGCTTTAAGACTCCTTAAAGCACATTTTGTGTTATAACTTGTTTTCAAGCTTGGTTTTCTTTGGTAATTGATTTAATATGTTCATTAACATATTTATAAGGTATAGGTATGACCATTAGGTCTTATACAATTTTATCCCAAGCTTAGAGCACATTTTTGCTCTTATTGACTTTAGGTATTTTCTTGTGTTTTGTTTGGTTTAACTGTCTACCAAAGTTTCCTAAGGACTTAATTACCCTTAATAAATCATAATTGAATTTATTAAGTCTTGGTAGGCTCTTTGGGTCCTAACCAAGTTCACTCCAAGCTTAGAGCATGTTTTTCGCTCAAACTGTATCTTAGTGCTTTATTGCATTTTACTATGGTTTAAATTGTTCACCGATGTTTCTAAGGTCACTTTTTTAGCCTTTACATACCATAGTTTAATATTTAAACCACATATCAAGGTTTGGGGGTATTTCAATCTACCCCCTTAAAGACTTCCGTCCTCGAAGTTTACACTTCTCACACATCTTGGATTAAAATACGGGGATTACTTATAGAAATAAAACCTCCATAACAAACACACTTTACATCACAACCTCGGACTTAATGGTCAGGTAACACATTCACATCCATACATAACAAACATATTCACATGATAACCTCGGACTCAATGGTCCGGGTATCTTAACAACATTTACACAACACATAACACCCTTAGACTCTCTGGTCTTGGGTAACATAGCAACATTTAGACACATAGGTCTTGATAACATAACAGCCTTTAGACACATAGGTCTATGTACACAACACATTTAGACTCATAGGTCTTAATAGCATACACTTTAGGAACTCAAGGTCAAAATAATATTTATTACACATACCACACAACATGTCATAGCATGTATAGCAATCAAAATATCTTTGATATCACTGTGATCCCACAGAACCCGGTCGCGATGGACACCTTCCGTCCCCGTGCCTTTGGGAGATCAAAACAATCACTTAAATTTAAATTTTTTTTTCCTTGTGAGGTTAAGTAAGAGAACTTAAATTATGTAAAGCTTCTATCGACGTTTTATAATATCCAATTCAAAATCCTTTTTGAAAACAACACCAACTCCAAGTCCAACTTATGCTCTTTGCTTCTTTTCTTAGCGTGGTTATTTGTGACCACTTAAGGGGAGCTTCAAGAATCATTCAACCCTAATGTGATCAGCATCAGTGTTGAACTATCCTTCCACCCTAATTTGTGTTCGGCTTCCCTTGATCGCATGCAAATCAAGTTCCACTTCCCACTTCATTTTCAAGCATCAAATAAATCACTCATTTCCAATTTTCTATCTTTTTAATCATTCTAATCATGATCATACTTCTCCAAGGAATAGAACTCCGTCTATCAGTTACCTCCATTCACTTAATCTTGTTACCTAGGGAACCTTATCCTCATTAGGTTTTATATCGGTCTCATACCCTTGCATGAGTCACTATATAGTATATATATACACATATATTTTATCAAAATACAACACACCATTTCACATTTATACACTATCGGGGTTTTGTTCCACGGGAGTTTCTCTACTCCCTACACTTGTACTATCACACACAACTGTTAATAAATCAACACTGTGATACCCAGTGTAGGGGTCACCTCCCACATCGATCGGGAGAGCGCACGAACCACACCTTATAGGTGTGGGGATACTCTTGCCTTGTGAGAGGCCTTTTGGGGATGGTACCCCGGAAACAAAACCGTGCGGGCTGCGGCCCAAAGCGGACAATATCTCACAAGTGGGTTGATTACTGGGCTGTTACAGATGGTATCAGAGCCAGGCCCAGGTCGGTGTGCCAGCGGGGACGCTGGGCTCCCAAGGGGGGTAGAGTGTGATACCCAGTGTAGGGGTCACCTCCCACATCAATCGGGAGAGCGCATGAACCACACCTTATAGGTGTGAGGATACTCATGCCTTGTGAGAGGCCTTTTGGGGATTGTACCCCGGGAACAAAACCGTGCGGGCTGCGGCCCAAAGCGGACAATATCTCACAAGTGGGTTGATTACTGGGCTGTTACAAACACAGTTATCACAATGGTATTCGCATCTTCTGTGCGCAGTTACCACAATTAAACCATGAATGAATGTGTATGTTTACGTAACACACACACCAATCATCAAAACAATAACTTTGTGCTATGCACAATATAAGTCACATACACTACGTACACTTGTACGGCAATACACACTAAGTGGTTTTGCGCTCTACCCCCCTTAAAAGGGAATACGCCCACGTAATCAATCCCTAAACATTGGTTTAAAATGTTCTGCCGTCGTGAAGTGTTTTAACTTCCACGCGGTCTATCACACAATGGATTCTGATTAGAGGATCTTAACCCTATTGGCGGTTTAGTTCCTAAACCAAGAATTCTCGTTGGAGTTTGTTTAAACTCTTAGTTGGTTTCGATTCTGGCTTGTTAGGCTTCTAGGCGTTAATAATTAGCCATTTACTCATATTCACTATGCACATTGTACACTTGACTCACTGGTTCACTAGCGTCTGCTGCGCAACTCTGACAACTGTAGGGCTTAGTTTGCCCCATTCATTATTCTCACTGTATTGTACACCTCCCATATATCACCTTCATTTAGGTAACTGTAACCCCCCATCCAACAACAAACACATAATAAAATCTGCAGCGGAAACTCAACTCATCACATTACTTATTCCAATGGTGTTACACGCCGTTAACCACCCACGTGGCTAACAAGGCTAACATACACATTTGTATCGGTCTGATGGACTAGAATCCCGAGCAACTACAACAGTACAATTCCTCATTCCATTTCAACATTTATTATGTACATACATTCCCACTGTACCGAGTATTTACAACTACTCTCTGCCGATAACAATTTCGGTCTTACTACAACCTAACTGTATACATACACTTAAAAGTTTTAACCCATGTACCATGACTACCCTCCTACTCTCGAACGGCTTCCAGCACTTCGTACCTGAAATAGGAAAAGAAGAGAAAGGGGTGGCCCCAAGGGGCTCAGCACCTTTGCTGGTATGGTAATCCCGCAGCCCGCATGCTACCGGGCCACGCAACAACTAATTGTCGTCTTAGCATGCAGTTGATTATATTTAAATCATGCATACCAGCCATAACCATACAACACATAGCATTTCGCGCTCAATGGGCCTCAACCTATACCAAACACCACACTTAACCAACCATCCAATGAGTTCCTTAAACCCTAGATGGGCTCTCCTCTAAACGGAGCTACTTCCTTAACGAACGGCATGTACCCATTAATCGGGTTATCCTTAAATGCCTCTTGTCACTAACTGGGATTCATTTCCATGATCCACACATTCCATATCCTACAACATAACTCATTCCACATAACAAAACATAACAACCTTTCTTGCTTCGATGTACACAAGACAACGTTGCATCTTTTAAAACATCCAATATATATATATATACCAAAGCATAGCAAGGAATTTGCATAGCATCATTATTACATATCACCTCGAGAACGGTACACATTAAGATCCTTCCACCATAGTTAGTCCATACATGAGACAGAGATTGTTGCCAAACTCATACCAGCTCGTTAATTACCTCATCACCATCCTGATTTGAACGGTTGACTTAAACCCAAGGTGTGTCGGATATAGTGATCCCAAGCACACCAAACAACACAGTATGCCCCTATGGCCCGACGTGAGTCATTAAACTAGCTTTGGATAAGCTAAGGGAAGGTTGAACCAAATTGGAATACCACCTAAACATACACCTAGGGAGCCGAACTGGATATGATAACGACCCCCATCCATCACACGCGTGGCCGGAACAACCGGACCTCACCCCCCATTAGCCCATAGACTCTTATAAATAAGTAGTTAGATCCATTATGGAGCCTACCACCACCACACACCATACGGTACATAGAGTAAGCACACAAGGAGAGAGAGTCATACATTCACATACAAACATCACGCACAAACATCACATAACCAACTCACGCATAGCCGTGGTTAGAACGTTCCTTAAGTCGGAAACGTTGTTACCGGATACCGTTCTCCTACGTTTACCTAATAGAGGTTAACTAGCCCTTCAAGCGCATTCGAGGTTACCGGTATCGGCACGTAAACATCAATAACAATAACGACTGTAAACTCGTTTCATGATTTATCTCATAACGTGGCAAACATACAGAAGACACATTGGCATACAAGCCGGTGTAATCCGGTAGGACACAGGTTGCAAGAAAACCATACCTGTCACCGGGGTCCACTTTACCACGTCCACTTATGTTCCTCGAGCAAATTCTCGAACAACTGTTAACATCACATGTGTTTTTGTTAACATCGGGGTTTGCTTGATTATTTAATGTCAATGCTTAATTTTCCCCGTTAACTTAGTTACATAACTTAACATTTTTAACTGTTTACTCTCACATTTTAATACAACTTTAACCCACTTAATTGCCATTTAAACTCACCTAACATGTCCTTACAACCTTATGGCATCATTACCTATCAATCCCATCATCTCATATCATTTCATAACCTTAACCTTGTTTTGATCCGACCGACCCACCGTCCGACCCACAACTGGGTCGGTCCATTACAAACCCTTTTACTTCCTTACAAACATGCCTGTCCGACCCACGTCCGACCACCATTCTGGGTCGGTCCATGTGCGAACATTTTCCTTCCTTGAAACTTGGCCGACCGACCCATGTCCGACCCACCCTTCTGGGTCGGACCATTACCGAACACATTCCTAACATCTAACAGAGGCTCGACCGACCCAAAAACTGGGTCGGCCCCTGGGTCGGTCGCCTCCTAAACTTACCCAAACTTTGCCAAATCTTCACCAAACTTCTCCTAAGACCTCTTAATGTGTTCTAACTCATTGGCACTTCAAACACACCCTTAAGATTTCTTAACACTCACAAAAAACTATTGTTTCTAATTCCTTAAACCTTTACTTATATCTCAACAAAATCCTAACACTAGGAATGTTTTCTCCTTAAGATCTCTAGGTGGTATTTCACCTATAATGACCACTATACCAAGGTGTTTCCTCTACACCTTAACATCATCTCTCAACTTCTTTTCTTACTAACTAAATCTCCTTTCACACTTCTTAAAACTCCTTACTCAAAACCTTACCTAAACCTCATTTATTCCTTGAATATCAACATTACCTAAACCTTAGACAACTTCTCCAAGACTTTAATACATTCACAAAACACCCATTGAATTCCTAGAACTTCCAAGACAACACCTAAATCCTTGCATCACTCTAAATCACCTTAATACATGTCTCTTCTCCAGTAAACATTCATTCACCTTTAACCCTTCCTAGTTCACCAAAACTCACTTACAACACTTAGAACTTCTTACACCTTTCCAAATTTGGCCATAGCTTCTCTATATACCCACATCCAAACACTTAGGTTTCTACCTTATTTCATCCAAGAACACCTAAAATCCATCAAACACATTTTATACACAAACTTCACACATTAAGCACTACATCACAATATAGTGCATAACTTAAATTGCTTGGCACTTAGGCCCTTAAATGCATGGCTCTTAGGCCCTTAAATTGCATAAATCTTAAACACTGAATTTCCCACATAAATAATGCCTTTGACCTGCAAATACATACACCAACACATATGTTTTTACCAATCTCCTTGAGAACACTTTACTAGGTCATTCACCATTTGCTCTTAGTAGTAGTTTTAAACAAGCATTATAAGCTTATTTCTCCTAAGGCATTAAGCCACATTAAGGTAGCATTTACCTCTTTTCCTCCCAAATTTCTTTCTTGTTTCCTTACAAAACCGGTAAGGCATTTGGTTCCTGCCAACATCTAAACAATATACCAACATTGAAATGATTATATAAGCTTTAAGCTTTATCTCATTGTAAACCCTATTACATATATTGTTTTAACACATCAAGGTAATTGTTTTACCTTTGAATGGAAAGAGAGCTTGAATGAGTATCAAGAGAGGACTCCTCCTTGCCCTTGGAAGATTCAAATGAAGCTAAACAAGAAGATAAATACACCATTGTGAGGTGAATTTTCGGACAACATGAAAACATGGAGGAAACATGGATTTTCTTTGAGTTTCCCTACCTTGAAGCAAAGGTGATCAACAAGGCATAAAAATATAGCTCAAGCTCCTTCCATGGAAGTTTCCTTGGCACCGAAATGGTGGTTTTGAAGTTTTGAAAAGACAAGATTGTAGAGCTTGACAACTAAGAGAATGGTGGTCTTGAAATTGAATTTGGACCATGGAGCTAGAGATACAAGAGATCAAAGATGGAGTTTGGTGTGGTACTATTGCAAACCGTAGAAGAGGAAGAAGAGAGGTTGGAGGAGGTTGGATGCGTGTGAATGAGGAGGCAAATGAGAGAATGAGGTTTGCTTTTGCTTTTAGAAGATATTTGTACTAAAGTGTATAGTAACTTTTGCTTTATCATTTAGTTAACTCATTTGTTTGTGTAGGTGTGGTGAGTCACTAAGGAAACCGGCCCCAAATAGTTAGAAGGGTGCTTTGGTCTTTGTTGACCAACTTAATTTATAACATTATATGTTACAAACTGTTATAAAAAATCACTATTCACCAATAACAAGGCACATAGAAGTGAAATTTTGATTTCCCATGATATAGCCCCCCAAATGTGATACTATATAGTACACATGTTAATTAAAGAGTAATGATGGACATTTAGCCATTCAAAACTCTTTATAAGACAATTTTTCAAAAACGTGCTTTAAGACTTCTTAAAGCACATTTTGTGTTTTAACTTGTTTTCCAAGCTTGGTTTTCTTTGGTAATTGATTTAATATGTTCATTAACATATTTATAAAGTATAGGTATGACCATTAGGTCTTATACACATTATCCCAAGCTTAGAGCACATTTTTGCCCATATTGACCTTAAGGTATTTATTTGTGTTTTGTTTGGTTTCATTGTCTACCAAAGTTTCCTAAGGACTTAATTAGCCTTATAAAGTCATAATTAGACATTATCAGTTGGTAGGCTCTTGGGTCCTAACCAAGTTCACTCCAAGCTTAGAGCATGTTTTGCTCAAACCGTGTCTTAGTGTTTTATTGTGTTTTACCATGGTTTAATGATTCATTTATGTTTCTAAGGCACTTTTTAGCCTTTAAATACCATAGCTTAACATTTACAAACATACCAAGGTTTGGGGTATTTCAATCTACCCCCTTAAAAGAAAAAACTTCGTCCTCGAAGTTCACATTTCCTCGCATCATTGGATTAGAATACGGGAATTACTTATAGCCATAACACTTCCATTACCAACCACCCTTTACACAACCTCGGATTAATGGTCCGGGCAACATATCCCATCATTTGGACACATAGGTCCCCATAACATAACAGTCTTTAGACACATAGGTCTATGTAACACCACACATTTAGACTCATAGGCCTTGATAGTATACACTTTAGGAAAATCCAAATCAAAACAACATTCATTACACATACCACACAACATGTCAGAGCATGTATAGCAATAAAAAATATCCTTGATATACACTATGATCCCGCAGAACCCGGTCACGATGGACGCCTTCCGTCCCCGTGCCTTGGGAAATTAAAACAATCACTTAAATTTAAAATTTCCTTGTGAGGTTAAGTATAAGAAGATCTTTTATTCAAATATTAATCGATTGTTTGAAAATACCAATTGAAAACACCACACAACTCCAAGTCCGATTTATGCTCTTGTATTTTTTTCTTAACATGGTTGTTTGTGACCACTTACGGGAGCTTCAAGAGTCATCCAACCCTGATGTGATCAGCATCAGTGTTGAACTATCTTTCCACCCCAATTTGTGTTCGGCTTCCCTTGATCTCATGATAATCAAGTTTCACCTCCCACTTCATTTTCAACCAAAACTATTCAAGATGTACCATTTTCTATCTTTGAATCCTTCTAATCATAATCAACATTCCAAGGGATAGAACTCCGTCTACCAATCATCATCCAAATCCAACTTAATTCAAGTTACCTAGGGAATTCAATTCTCACTAGGTTCTATGTCGGTCTCATAACCCTTCATAAATCACAACACTGTATATATATACATATATTTTTTATCAAAATACAATACATGGCTTACACTTATGCACCATCGGGTTTTAGATCCCGGGAGTTCTTTACTCCCTTCCACTTGTACTCTCACACACCACTGTTAACAAAATGAACACACTTCCCACAATGGTATTCGCATCCTCTGTGCGCAATTACCACAATTTACCCACAATAAATGCGTATGTTTATATAACACACGCGCCAACCATAATAACAAATCATTTTGTGCTATGCACAACCCCATTCACGTACACTTGTACGGTAAAAACACACTAAGTGTTTTGCGCTCTACCCCCCTTAAAAGGGATTACGCCCACGTAATCAATCACTAAAACCTTGGCTTAAAATGTTCTGCCGTCGTGAAGTGTTTCAACTTCCACGCGGTCTATTACACAATGGATCTGATTAGAGGATCTTAACCATATTGGCGGTTTAGTCCCTAAACCAAGAATTCGCATTGGAGTTGTAACTCATAACCGGTTTCGGTCCTGGCCTGTGAGGCTTTTAAGCATTGATAACTAGCCATCCATTTATATTCACAACGTATCCCCGGTACCTGACGCATGGGCTCACTGGCCTCTGTTGCGACCCTGATAATTATAGAGCTGGTTGCCCCATTCGTTACTGTTAGTGTATTGTACATCTCCAATGTATTACCCTTATCTTGGAAACAATGGGTTCTAACCGACGCATGGTATCTCTTACCCTGAGCGAATTCGGTGAGTTTCACGATTTTCCATCCTCTTCTCCAACAGCTTACAGCGTACACTACTAGGTAATTCACAATGATGACTTGCTTCTACCGACTTACAATATTTGGGGTATATTCCATACCGATATTTGGCAGTTAGTGCTATTGTAGTCACTTACTGCTAATCGTGTCTCCACATTCGGTTTCGTACAAGTATCCCTTCATTCCTGCGGCCTTGCATTACCTATGCATCGGCCATTACAACATTTTCCTCCACAATTACCATGCTTCGGATTCCTAGCTATCCCACTTGATCATTACTGCCCAAGTGCAATACCAAAACACTCAGTCATACAGAGTGCAGAGGCGAAACTCTTGACAGTAAATCCCTTATGCGATGCGATAGGAATTTTCACTGAAATCCTTATCATCTAACACTTGCTACCGGCTTACTGCTCGGTTCATTTGCTATCACTTATGTTGTATCTCCACTGGGGTTAACTCACAAACTCTGCTTACTCACCATTTTATCATCTAACCATCCTCATACAACGGTCGCTCATTGCGCACCGTGTCCTTACTCGTTATAAACATTAACTCACACTGCATCCGCTATTATATTAGCTTCCGCCATTACACTGGGTTATCTGGCCACTTATTTGGCTGATTTTGAATATTCTACTATTTTCCCTTGACCGTTGTTCGCTACACATTTAGTTTCTCACACCTATGGTGATTGCTATCAACTTATCACACTTCCTGCGTACACAAACTGGTGCAAACATTTCCTTCGTATTATTCTTATTCAAACCATCCTGGGGTAATAACAACGTGGTCCGTCCTCCACATATTTCTTGAACTTGATTCAACAACTACCGCTTCTGCGGTCTCACAATATCGAGTGGTATCCCCACTCTTAATGCAGTGGTTCGCTTACCACTTTATCCACTTATACAATGTAAACTTCGACAATCCATCGAATTTATATAACATATTCTTGCTTATGGCTTATAAGCCTTATTTGCCTTGAGCTGGGCTCATGTAGGCTGTCCATACATGTACTTCTGTACAAATTACCTGGTTAGAGGTTGTTTTGGCATCCATGAACAAGGTTGTTGCATCACATTTCCTTTCATGGGATGTCCTTAGGTTGTCAGTCGTCTCCTGACAACTTTATTCTAAACTGGGTGTTAAATTTCAACCCTTGTGTTTCTGTCATTCATTTGTGCAACAATTTGATGCGAACACCTTTAAGGATTGCTCCTGGGTGTTGCTACTGGTACATTCAGTTAGCCACGCCGTTTGCGTTCTCATGGTTATATTCTTCTGTGAAGATTAACATTTCCTGGTAGTGTAGGCACTCATTCTGGGAATTTATCCGTTCATTGCAACATTAATGTGTCCACATAGGCATCTGCTTGCCATGTACAGGCGGGTCACTCCAGCTATATAATGTTTATCCCTTAAGGATCCTTAAGACAATATGGGTCTTTACATAACAGTTGTGCCATCGCAATTCCTAACTCTTTAACATTTCCTTGAGAGGAATTCATTAATCCTTTTAGTCTCGTTAACTTAACTGAATTCCTTAGCTTCAACATCCTTGTAATCCTTAGCTCTTGTTGATTTATACTGCTGACCGTAGACGGAGTCGACTACTCCCGTGTTCTGGACTCTACTCGTATACATATATGGGTATCATACTGGTACTTACTACTTACCCAAACTAACCTATAAGTAGGTCTGTCGGGCCCACATGCTCCTATCGGAGTGGCGGTCGCCCCACACAGTTGGTACACTTGTAGTGTCCGTCACACGCCTAGGTGAAGTATTCTGTTGTCAACTCCCTTATATTGTCCCGTGACATATTCATTCTTTACTTCCGAACTTAATCGAGGGAAGGTTATCCACTGTTGAATCCTTGTCAGTTTGCTCTTGTTTCATGGTTTTGTTTAAAGAGGTTGGAAAGAAGTGTTGGGTTGAAAGAAAATTGTTTTGAAAGAAAAGGGTTTGAATAAATCTGGGTTGAAAGAAAAATTTCCATTGTTTCACAAACATCTTCTTACCCTAGCTAAGTCTAGCTTTCTTGCCGAATGGTGTACTTCCAATTACAGAGGTTAGGCTAAAGGGCCCTTCCACTGTTATGACATTCACATTTACTTATTGTACTTTTCCAAGTATTTTGTAGTGGTTATGAATTCCCGAACAGCCCTGTATAGCAGCACTGCCATGGCAAGTGCGCATGCTAACTGGCTATCGATTAACACAATCGTTTGTGGTATTGTTTTGATCCATATTGTCATCAGGGCCTTGTGGCCCTCACTGATCTTACTGCCTTGATAAATACTTCTAGGTGACTCACTGTCTTACATGACGATCATCAACTAGGGTGTTTTCCCATTGGGAGACCCTTTTCCTTAGTATTGTATTCTCTTTGTAGCCCGTTCCACGTATTGGGCACTACATTGTAGTTTCCCTTGTCTGTTGATTACCGTTGGTGTATATTCATCAATTGTGGTCGTAGACACTGTCTCGGGTGGGCTTTAATCCATTTCTTGCCTGTTGCACGGTAGGTGCGTTGCAAGCTGGTTATTCTCGACTGCTTGGCAGGTCGACCCAGGTTGCGGAAATTTATTCCTCTATACGCAACAATCCTTCATTTGTCGCTATGGAAGCGGTTATCATTGGTTTAGATGGAGACCGTCTCGGGGATTCCCAGTTTTCGGGATCTACCGTGTGACAGGTTCTCGTCCCTAAAGGTATTTAAAACAGCCAGATCGGTATTCCCGAGTAAGAGAGGACTTCCATCTCTCTGGAGTTGTTTCCCAAGTTATATACAGGATTGTGGAGGGTGGGAAGGATACTGTAGTTTCCAGTATTCACTGGTAGTTCCTAACTAGCGTACTCTCACGCTATCACTCAACCCTTAACCCAAACTACTTTAAATCTAACTCGGTACTTCCTAAGCTCGGTAACTCAGTCATCAGAGCGATACTCGCTCTCTGATACCACTTTTTGTAACCCCCCATCCAACAACAAACACATAATAAACAATCTGCAGCGCGGAAACTCAACTCATCACATTACTTATTCCAATGGTGTTACACGCCGTTAACCACCCACGTGCAAAAGGCTAATACATACACATTTGTATCGGTCTGATGGACTAGAATCCCGAGCAACTACAGTAACATCCTCATTCCATTTCAACATTTATTTGTACATACATTCCCACTGTACCGAGTATTTACAACTACTTGCCGATAACATTTCGGTCTACTACACCTACTGTATACTACACTTAAAGTTTACCCATGTACAATGACTACCCCCTACTCTCGAACGGCTTCCGCACTTCGTACCTGAAATAGGAAAAAAGAGAAAGGGGTGGCCCAAAAGGGGCTCAGCACCTTTGCTGGTATGGTAATCCCGCAGCCCGCACGCTACCGGGCCACGCACAACTAATTGTCGTCTTAGCATGCAGTTTGATTATATTTAAATCATGCATACAAGCCATAACCATACAACACATAGCATTTCGCCTCAATGGGCTCAACCTATAACCAAAACATCCCACTTAACCAACCATCCAATGATTCCTTAAACCCTAGAGTGGCTCTCCTCTAAACGGAGCTACTTCCTTACGAACGGCATGTACCATTAATCGGGTTATCCTTAAATGCCTCTTGTCACTAACTGGGATTCATTTCCATGATCCACACATTCCATATCCTACAACATACTCATTCCACACATAACAAAACATAACAACCTTTCTTGCTTCGATGTACACAAGACAACGTTGCATTCTTTTAAAACATCCAATATATATATATACCAAAGCATAGCAAGGGAATTTGCATAGCATCATAATATTACATATCACCTCGAGAACGGTTACACATTAAGATCCTTCCACCATATTAGTCCATACCATGAGCACAGAGATTGTTGCCAAAACTCATACCAAGCTCGTTAATTACCTCATCACCATCCTGTTATTTGAACGGTTGACTTAAACCCAAGGTGTGTCGGATATAGTGATCCCAAGCACACCAACACACAGTATGCCCCTTGGCCCGACGTGAGTCAGTAAACTAGCTTTGGATAAGCTAAGGGAAGGTTGAAACCAAATTGGAATACCACCTAAACATACACCTAGGGACCGAACTAATATGATAACGACCCCCATCCATCACCAACGCGTGGCCGGAACAACCGGACTCCTCACCCCCCATTGCCCTAGACTCTTATAAATAAGTAGTTAGAGATCCATTATGGAGCCTACCACCCACCACACCATACGGTATCATAACCGAGTTAAGCACACAAGGGAGGAGAGAGTCATACATTCACATACAAACATCACGCACAAACATCACATAACCAACTCACGCATAGCCGTGGTTAAACGTTCCTTAAGTCGGAAACGTTGTTACCGGATACCGTTTCCTACGTTTACCTAATAGAGGTTAACTAGCCCTTCAAACGATTCGAGGTTACCGGTATCGGCACGTAAACATACAAACAATAACGCTGTAACTCGTTTTCATGATTATCTCATAACGTGGCAAACATACAGAAAGACCATGGCATACAAGCCTGGTGTAATCCGGTAGGACACAGGTTGCAAGAAAACCATACTGTCACCGGGTCCACTTTTACCACGTCCACTTATGTGCCTCGACAAATCTCGAACAACTGTTAACATCACATTGTGTTTTTGTTAACATCGGGGTTTGCTTGATTATTTAATGTCAATGCTTAATTTTTCCCCGTTAACTTAGTTACATAACTTAACATTTTTAACTTGTTTTATTCTCACATTTTAATACAACTTTTAACCCACTTAATTGCCATTTAAAACTCACCTAACATGTCCTTACAACCTTATGGCATCATTACCTATCAATCCCCATCATCTCATATCATTTCATAACCTTAAACCTTGTTTTTGATCCGACCGACCCACCGTCCGACCCACAACTGGGTCGGTCCATTACAGAACCCTTTTACTTCCTTACAAACATGCCTGTCCGACCCACGTCCGACCCACCATTCTGGGTCGGTCCATGTGCGAACATTTTCCTTCCTTTGAAACGTGGCCGACCGACCCATGTCCGACCCACCCTCTGGGTCGGACCATTACCGAACACATTCCTATCCTAACACACATCTAACAGAGCTGACCGACCCAACAAAACTGGGTCGGCCCTGGGTCGGTCGCCTCCTAAACTTACCCAAACTTGCCAAATCTTCACCAAACTTCTCCTAAGACCTCTAATGTGTTTAACATCATTTGGCACTTCAAAACACACACCTTAAGATATTCTTAAACACACTCACAAAAATTGTTTCTAATTCCTTAAACCTTTACTTATATCTCAACAAAATTCCTAACACTAGGAATGTTTCTCCTTAAGATCTCTAGGTGGTATTTCACCTATACTGACCACTATACCAAGGTGTTTTCCTCTACACCTTACATCAATCTCTCTCAACTTCTTTTCTTACTAACTAAATCTCCTTTCACAACTTCTTAAAACTCCTTACTCAAACTTACCTAAACCTCATTTATTCCTTGAATATCACATTACCTAAACCTTAACAACTTCTCCAGACTTTAATACATTCACAAAACACCCATTGAATTCCTAGAACTTCCAAGACAACACCTAAATCCTTGCATCACTCTAAATCACCTTAATACATGTCTTCTTCTCCAGTAACATTCAGTCACCTTTAAACCTTCCTAGTTCACCAAAACTCACTTACAACACTTAGAACTTCTTACACCTTTCCCAAATTTGGCCATAGCTTCTCTAGTATACCCACATCCAAACACTTAGGTTTCTACCTTATTTCATCCAAGAACACCTAAAATCCATCAAACACATTTTATACACAAACTTCACACATTAAGCACTACATCACAATATAGTGCATAACTTAAATTGCTTGGCACTTAGGCCCTTAAATGCATGGCTCTTAGGCCCTTAAATTGCATAAATCTTAAACACTGAATTTCCCACATAAATAATGCCTTTGACCTGCAAATACATACACCAATACATATGTTCTTTTACTAATCTCCTGAGAACACTTTCTAGGTCATTCACCATTTGCTCTTTAGGTAGTTTTAACAAGCATTATAAGCTTATTTCTCCTAAGGCATTAAGCCACATTAAGGTAGCATATTTACCTCTTTTCCTCCCAAATTTCTTTCTTGTTTCCTTACAAAACCGGTAAGGCATTTGGTTCCTTGCCAACATCTAAACAATATACCAACATTGAAATGAGTATATAAGCTTTAAGCTTTATCTCATTGTAAACCCTAGTTACATATATTGTTTTAACACATCAAGGTAATTGTTTTACCTTTGAATGGAAAGAGAGCTTGAATGAGTATCAAGAGAGGACTCCTCCTTGCCCTTGGAAGATTCAAATGAAGCTAAACAAGCAAGATAAATACACCATTGTGAGGTGAATTTTCGGACAACATGAAAACATGGAGGAAACATGGATTTTCTTTGAGTTTCCCTACCTTGAAGCAAAGGTGATCAAACAAGGCATAAAAATATTAGCTCAAGCTCCTTCCATGGAAGTTCTCCTTGGCACCGAAATGGTGGTTTTGAAGTTTTGAAAAGACAAGATTGTAGAGCTTGACTTAACTAAGAGAATGGTGGTCTTGAAGAATTTGGACCATGGAGCTAGAAGATACAAGAGATCAAAGATGGAGTTTGGTGTGGTACTATTGCAAACCGTAGAAGAGAATGAAGAAGAGGGTTGGAGGAGGTTGGATGCGTGTGAATGAGGAGGCAAATGAGAGAATGAGGTTTGCTTTTGCTTTTAGAAGATATTTGTACTAAAGTGTATAGTAACTTTTGCTTTATCATTTAGTTAACTCATTTGTTTGTGTAGGTGTGGTGAGTCACTAAGGAAACCGGCCCCAAATAGTTAGAAGGGTGCTTTGGTCTTTGTTGACCAACTTAATTACTTATAACATTATATGTTACAAACTAGTTATAAAAATCACTATTCACCAATAACAAGGCACATAGAAGTGAAATTTTTGATTTCATTGAATAGCCACCCAAATGTGATACTATATAGTACACATGTTAATTAAAGAGTAATGATGGACATTTAGCCATTCAAAACTCATTTATAAGACAATTGTTCAAAACGTGCTTTAAGACTTCTTAAAGCACATTTTGTGTTTTAACTTGTTTCCAAGCTTGGTTTTCTTGGTAATTGATTTAATTGTTCATTAACATATTTATAAAGTATAGGTATGACCATTAGGTCTTATACACATTTATCCCAAGCTTAGAGCACATTTTTGCCCATATGACCTTAAGGTATTTATTTGTGTTTTGTTTGGTTTCATGTCTACCAAAGTTTCCTAAGGACTTAATTAGCCTTATAAAGTCATAATTAGACATTATCAAGTCTTGGTAGGCTCTTTGGGTCCTAACCAAGTTCACTCCAAGCTTAGAGCATGTTTTTGCTCAAACCGTGTCTTAGTGTTTATTGTGTTTTACCATGGTTTAAATGATTCATTTATGTTTCTAAGGCACTTTTTAGCCTTTAAATACCATAGCTTAACATTTCACAACATACCAAGGTTTGGGTATTTCAGTAACAATGGTTTCTCAACCGACGCGTGGTATCTCTTACCGTTAGCGAATTCGGTGAGTTATAAACTTTCTATCCATTCCATAGTAATTTACTGTGTATACAGCTACGTATTTCACAATGATTGTCTTGTTCCCTTCCGACTTACTTTTGGTTGAGGTTGAGCTACTACCAAGTGTGTAGTGCTCTCTCTGCTATTTACAACATTTGGGGTATATTCCATACCAACATTGGCAGTTAGTGCTACTGTAGTCACTTACTGTTAATCATATCTCCACATTTGGTTGTGTACAAGTACTTTTTATTGGTGCGGTCTTGCATTTCCTATGCATTGGCCATTATAACATTATTGCTTCACAATTAACATGTTTCCAATTCCTAGCTATCCCACTCGTTCATTACTGCGCAAGTGCAATACCAAAACACTCAGTCATACAGAGTGCAGAGGCGTAAACTCTTGACAGTAAATCCCTTATGTGATTCGCCATGGAATTCATACTGAGTTCCTCGTCACATAGTACCTACCACTGGCTTATTGCCCATTCTGTTTAACATCGCTTATCTTGCATCTCTACTAAGTTTAACTCATAACTGGTCTTATCTGCTACATTATCGTTTAACAATACTTATACAACGGTCGCTTGCTGCGCACCGTGCTCTTACTCCTTGTATAACATCAGCTTATATCGTATTAACTACCACATTAACTTCCACACATATACTCACATCATTCGTATTATGGTTCGTCCTTTATTTGGATGACTACTGTATGCTCCTTGAGCATTGATCAATAAGCCGGCATTATTCAGCTCGGTGCTTCACTTTATGCACACATACTACTAAACGAACTGCTCTCTCGCAATATCAACATGGTCAATCCTTAACATATTTCTTGGGCTTGATACACATAACTACCGCTCCTACTCACAATATCGAGAGGTATCCCCACTCTTAAAGCAGTGGTTCGTTCTCCGCTCTATTTACTTGTACCACATAAACTTCTACAATTAACTCAAATTTACATAACACATTTTATTTGTGACCCATAAGCCTTGTTTGCCTTGAGCTTCGCTCATTGTAGGCTATCCACACACATGTACTTCTCTGTACAACCTTACATGGTTTGGATATTATATTGAGCTCCATGACAAGGTCGTTGCATCACGTTTCCTTTCATGGGATGCCCCTTAAGATTGTTAGTCTGTCTCCTGACAACTTATGTCCAAACTGGGTGTTAGTTTCAACCCTGGTGTTTCTGTCACGTCATTTCATGCAACAATTGTTGACGTAAACACCCTTCAAGGATTGCTCCTGGGTGTTGTTAAGTTATGCCTTTACATCTGGTTCACGCTTATTGGTATATTCCGTTAGCCACGCCGTTTGCGTTCTTAACTGGCTTATTAGCTTCTTCTGTGAAGATCAACATTTTCTGGTAGTGTAGGTACTCATTCAGGGAGTTTCATCCCATCATTGCACATTAATATGTCCACACTAGGCATCTGTTTGCCATGTACAGGCTGGGTCACCATTCCAGCTAACATGTTTATCCCTGAGGATCCTTAAGACGTATACGATGTCTTTACATTATAGTTAGTGCACTTCGCACCTCCTGACTCTTAAGCATTTCATTGAAAGGAATTCACTAATTTCTTTAGTCTCATTAACTTAACTGAGTTCCTTAACTTCAACCATTCATGGTAATTCTTAGTTCTTGTTTGACTTATACTGCTGACCGTAGTACGGAGTCGACTACCTCCCGTGTTCCGGACTCTACTCGTATACATATGTAGGGTACCATACTGATACATTATACTTACCCAACTAACCCATAGCAGGTCTGTCAGGCCCACAAGCTCCTATCGGAGTGCGGTCATCCCACATTACAGTTGGTACACTCGTAGTGTCCGTCACACGCCTAGGTGAAGTATTCTGTTGTCAACTCCCTTATATTGTCCCGTGACAATATGCGTCCCATGCTTCCCGAACTTAATCGAAGGAAAGTTTATCCACTGTTGTATCCTTGTCAACTGTCCTTGGTTTTACTGGTTTGATTCTTAAAAGAAGGTAGAAAGAAGCGTTGGTTTGAAAGAAAATTTTGGTTTTGAAAAGAAAGGAGTTTGAATAAATCTGGGTTTGAAAGAAAATTTTCATGGTCTCACAACATCTTCTCACCTTAACCAAGTCTAGCTTCTTGCTGACTGGTGTACTTACAATTACAGAGCTTAGGCTAGCAGGCCCTTCCACTGTTATGACGATCACATTTAACTTTATGGTACTTTACCAAGTACTTTGTAGTGGTTATAAATTCCCGAACAGCCCTGTTATAGCAGCACTTGCTATGGCAAGTGCGCCATGCTAACTGGCTATTGCTTTAACACATACCGGTTGTGGTATTGTTTTTACCCGCACTGTCATCAGTGGCCTTGTTGGCCTCACTGATCATTCTGTCTTGATAATAACTCCTCTGGGTAACTTTTCACTGTCTTCACATGATAATCATCAACTAGGGTGTTTCCCACTCTGGGAGACCCCTTTTACTTAGTATTGTATTCTCTTTGTAGCCTGTTCCACGTATTTGGGCACTACGTTGTAGTTCCCTTGTCGGTTGGTATACCGTTGGTGTATTATTTATCAACTGTGGTCCCGTAGACACTCGTCTCGGGTTTCACTAATCCACTTCTTGCCTGTTGCACGGTCGGTGCGTTGCAAGCTAGTTATCCTCGACTGCTCGGCATGTCGACCCAGGTTGCCGGAAATTCTATTCTTCTATACACTGATTCTTCACTCTTCGCTATGAAATGCGGTTAACACTGTTTAGATGGGAACCGTCTCCGGGATTCCCAGTTTTCGGGATCTACCGTATGACAGGTCCTCCGTACCCTTAGAGGTATTCAATAACAGCCAGATCGGGTATTCCTGAGTAAGAGAGGACTTCCATCTCTCTGGTGTTGTTTCCCAAGTTATATAACAGGGATTGTGGAGGGCGGGTTGGATATTGTAGGTTTCCAGTACACACTGGTAATACCTAACTAGCGTATCTCTCACGCTATCACTCAACCCTTAACCCAAAGTACTAAAATCCTAACTCGGTACTTCCTAAGCTCGGTAATTCAGTCATCAGAGCGATACTTCTCTCTGATACCACTTTTTGTAACACCCCATCCAACAACATACACATAACAACCTTCTGCAGCGGAAAGTATACTACTTCATATATCTTAACTCGTTGGTGTTACACGCCGTTAACCACCCACGTGGCTAACAAGGCTATTACATTAACATTGTACCGGTCTGATGGACTAGATTCCCGAGCAACTGTACATTACTATACCTTTTCATTAACAACAACCAACATACAAAAGCCTTCCAACTGTACCGAGTTTTTACAAATTGATGCCGATAACAGTTTCGGTCTTACTACACCTACTATACATATACAACTTAAACGATTACCCATGTACAATGACTACCCCGTCCCACTCTCGAACGGCTTCCTGCTCTTTGTACCTGAAATAGGAAAAGAAGAGAAAGGGTGGCCCCCAAGGGGCTCAGCACCTTTGCTGGTATGGTAATCCCGCAACCCATATGCTACCGGGCCACGCACAACTAATTGTCGTCTTAGCATGTGGTTGATTATATTTAAATCATGCATGCAACTGTAAACACACAACACACAACATTTCGCCTCTATGGGCTCAATAAACGGATAATACATCCTTATTTGATAAGTCACTCATGGTATTCATTATCCCTAGAGTGTTTCTCCTCTAATGGAGCTACTTCCTTAATAGACGACACTTACCCATTAATCGGGTTATCCTTAACGCCTCTTATCACAACCTGGGATTCATTTCCATGATCCACACACTCCATATCTTACAACATATAACATTCCTCACATAACAAAACATAACAACACTTTTCACGTTTCTACGTGCACATGATAACATCGCAATAGGAATTGCATTACAACAACATCACATAACATAACGGGAACGGTCCTCTTAGGTACCGACCCAAACATAGTTAATTCACTGGTGAGCCTAGAGAATGGTGTCACCCTCATGGTAAGCTCGTTATACAACAACAACAACACTCATTACCGTCCTAATAGTCAGACGAGTAACTTAAGTTAAGATGGTTCAGGTTTGGTGGCCCGAACACACCACACAAACACATGTTCCCCCTAAACCGATCATAAGTCAGAATAGCTAAGCTTTGGAATAAGCTAATGGGATATCATAAACCGTGAGGGAAACAACCATAACAGAGAGAAGGGTAATGCTAAGAAGGATACCCACTCCTAAACAACGCGCGACCGGCCAAACCGGATTCCTCACCACTGTTAGTACATACTTACTTTTAGATATTAGTTAGAACACCACTATGGAGTCTATCACGTCTACACATCATACAGTATTACAACTGGGTTAAACACACAAGGGAGATCCCTACATTCACATACACAAACATCACATAATCAACTCACGCATAGCCGTGGTTAGAACGTCCCATGGTTCGGGTCGTTTAATCCGAATACCAAACTCTCATGTGATCCTAGACTCAGTTAACTAAGGTTAACACTTCCGAGGTTAAATGGTATAGGAGTTGAACACGCCACACAAATGAATTACTGTAAACTCATTACATATTTTATCTTACAACGTGGCAAACATACAGAAAAACACATTGGTATACAAGCCGGTGTAATCCGGTAGGACACAGGTTGCAAGAAAACCATACCTGTCACCGGAGTCCACTTTATCATGTCCACTTATGTTCCTCGAGCAATTCTCGAACAACTGATAACATTACATATACTTTTATTAACATCGGGGTAACATGATTGTTTAAAGTCTATTGCTTATAACCTTTCCCGTTAATTTAGTTACATAACTTCACATTTTAACTTGTTTTACTTTTACATTTTAATACAACTTTTCCCCACTAAATTGTCATTATAACTCACTTAACATGTCCTTAGTAATCTTATAAACATTACTTAATAATCCCCATCATCCTATAACCTTAAACAATTTTTTTTACATACTTTGGGCCGTCGACCCACCGTCCGACCCACAACTGGGTCGGACCGTTCCAGAACTTTTCCGTCTTTTAAATACACCTGTCCGACCCATGTCCGACCCAACCATCTAGGTCGGACCATTCCAGAGACTTAGAGCACACATGTCCGACCCATGTCCGACCCAAGACCTCTGGGTCGGACCATTCCAGAAACTCCAACGATTGAATTAAACAAGGCTGTCCGACCCACCCTGGGTCGGACCATTGGGTCGGACAACATCAGAAGTTGTCCAAACTTTGTCAAACTTTCTCCAAACTTCTCCTTAAGCCTCCTGATGTGTTCTAACATCATTTGGCACATCAAACACACCCTTAGCCATCTGCTAAACTCTTTAAATCACTCACCAAAACCATCTTATCATTCACAAATTTCTTACAAAATTCCTAGCACTTGGAATGTTTCCTCCTTAAGATTTCTAGGTGGTATTTCACCTATAATGACACTATACCAAGGTGTTTCCTCTACACCTTAACATCATCTCTCAAACTTCTTTTCTTACCAACTAAATCTCCTTTTTCACATCTTACCTAAACATCACTTCTTCCTTGTACATCAACATTCCTAAACCTTGAACAAACTTCTCCAAGCTTAAATACATTCTCAAAAACACACATTGAATTCCTACAACTTCCAAGATAATACCTAAATCCTTGCATCACTCTAAATCACCTTAATACATGTTTTCTTCCCAAGTAAAACATTTGTTCACCTTTAACACCTCCTAGTTCACCAAAACTTACTTAAACACTTAGAACTTCTTACACATTTTCCAAATTTGGCCATAGCTTCTCTTGTATATTCTCACATCCAAACACTTAGGTTTTTACCTTATTTCATTCAAGAACACCTAAAATCCATCAAACACATTTTATACACAAACTTCACACATTTAGCACTACATCACAATATAGTGCATAAGCTTAAATTGCTTGGCACTTAGGCCCTTAAATGACATGGCTCTTAGGCCCTTAAATTGCATAAACCTTAAACACTGAATTTCAAACATAAATAATGCCTTTGACCTACAAATACACCCAACAATACATATGCCCTTAATAAACTCCTTGAGAGCATTTTACTAGCCATTTGCCATTGGCTCCTTAGGTATTTTATTAAGCATATCAAGCTCATTTTTCCTAAGGCATTTAAACTACATAGAGATAGCTTGTTTACCTCTTTTTCTTCACAACTTCTTTCTTGTTTCCTTGTAAAACCGGTAGGGTGTTTGGTTGTTTGTCAACTTCTAAACAATGTACAAATACTAGAATGAGCATTCAAGCATTATGCTTCATCTCATTGTAAACCCTAGTTACATATATTGTTTTAAGGTATTAAAATGATTGTTTTACCTTGGAATGGAAAGAGAGCTTGAATAAGTATCAAGAGAGGACTCCTCCTAGCCCTTGGAAGATTCAAATAAAGCTAAAACAAGACAAGAGAAGACACCATTACAAGGTGTATTTTCGGTCAACACCAAAAATGGAGGAAATGGAGTTTTCTTTGGTTTTTCCTTACCTTGAAGCAAAGGTGATCAACAAGGCATAAAAATATAAGCTCAAGCTCCTTCCATGGATGTTCTCCTTGGCACCGAAATGGTGGTTTTGATGATTTGAAAAGACAATGTTGTAGAGCTTGCTCCAACTAAGAGAACGGTAGTCTCGGAATTAAATTCGGAGCATGGAGTTAGGAGTTACAAGTGAAAGGAGGTGGAAATGGTGAAGCTTTGCTGTAGCATAACCGATGGAGCTTGAGAGAATGGAGGAAGGAACCATGGGAATACAAGAAGGAAAGAGAGAATGAAGGTAAGTTTGCTTTTGTTAAGATATTTATGTATAAAGCAAAATAGTACTTTACTTTATAAGCTTTACTTTCCTTATTTGATTTCTTTTACAAGTTGGTGACTCACACCTTGAAAAACCGGCCCCCCATATAATTAGAAGGGTATAATAGTCTTTGTTGACCAATTTAATTACTTATAACAACATATGTTACCAACTAGCTTATAAAAGTTACTATTCATAAAAACAAGGCACATAAGTGAAATTTTTGATTTCCCATTAATATAGACTTCCAAATGTGATACTATATAGTACACATGTTAATTAAAGAGTAATGATGGACATTTAGCCATTCAAAACTTATTTACAAGACAATTTTTCAAAAACGTGCTTTAAGACTCCTTAAAGCACATTTTGTGTTTTAACTTGTTTTCAAGCTTGGTTTTCTTTGGTAATTGATTTAATATGTTCATTAACATATTTATAAGGTATAGGTATGACCATTAGGTCTTATACAAATTTATCCCAAGCTTAGAGCACATATTTGCTCTTATTGACTTTAAGGTATTTTCTTGTGTTTTGTTTGGTTTAACTGTCTACCAAAGTTTCCTAAGGACTTAATTAGCCTTATTAAATCATAATTGAATATTATTAAGTCTTGGTAGGCTCTTTGGGTCCTAACCAAGTTCACTCCAAGCTTAGAGCATGTTTTCGCTCAAACTGTATCTTAGTGCTTTATTGCATTTTACTATGGTTTAAATTGTTCACCGATGTTTCTAAGGCACTTTTTAGCCTTTACATACCATAGTTTAATATTTAAACCACATATCAAGGTTTGGGGTATTTCAATACTCTTCGTGCTTCTTTGGCCTTAGGCCGCACGGTTTGTTGCTAAGCTTTCTTAACTAGCTTATGCCATGTTTGTTGGCGAAAAGAAGGGTTTACTACTATTTACATTTTCCATATTCCTCGCTATCCCACTTGATCATTAGCTGCACAAGTGCAATACCAAAACACTTAGTCATATAGAGTGCAGAGGCGTGAACGCTTGGCAGTAAGTCACTTATGTGATAGGAATGAATATTTCTGCCTGTCTTCTCATACTTATACTCCGTGTCATTGTTTAACTACTTCCTGATAGCGGTCGCTTGTTGCGCACCATACTCTTACTCATTATACAACATCGTTTTTACGGTTTATGTTACTGTGGTAGGTTATCTTTACTCATTGCATTGTCGTTGGCACTATTTCCTTATGGTGTGAATACCCAAGGGTTTCCTCTATTCGTGTGTATGACGGTTGTCGTAGCATACCGCAATGTTATTATCTTAATGTGAAGATGCTCTTCTTCCATTTAGGTTTCATGTGTAGGTTAGCTTACATCACATTACTTCCTCATTTATGATACAATTTACCAAGTATCTTGGTGGACCAACGATGAAGTGATTTATCAGGTTGCAAGCTCTCTTGAGTGTTGGTCATTCATGGTGTCCAATGTGCATTCACATTGATTGTTTTTGACAATTACTGTCTCCTAGTGCTAAACATTGGCTATAGGCTCTGTAGACACCAAAAATTCTCACCCCATAAAGCAAATTCCAAAATAATAAATAAATAGGAGGGGTCGTCGCCTTTCTTTTTCAAAACGTATCAACGTGCGTAGCAAAACGAAGCCATCTTTTTATGACAAAATTCTTAAATCATTTTTCGAAGCATTTAAAAAGAAACAACACAATTCTTCGAAAATGAATTTCCATCGACAGTCCAGTTTAAAGGTCATCCCTTTTGTTTATTCACTTATTTTACTATCTTATTTTGTTTTGTTTATCTTCTATTTATTTTATTTTTATCTATTCATCAATCCACTTTTTCTTATATTTTATTTTATTATACTATCAACATTAGTATTTTTATTTTCATTTCTATTTATACACACTCCTTTTTATCTTACAAACCCAATCCACACTTTGTTCTAGCCCAATTCCTTAGATCCACTCTTTTTTCAGCCCATGGTTTCAAGAAGCCCACCCAAACCCTACTATTCTTTTAATAAAAGCATACGCATCCCCAAAACCCTAAGGTGATCGGGCTCATTCTCTTCGTTGCGACTGTAGTCGCCTCCCTGATGTTTTCGACATCTTCCAATTCGCTCCCTCCTCCAGCTTCAAAGGAACAAACCCAGAAACATACATGCTCTACCGTCGTTCTCCTCATTCACAGCGAACAAGACGACACCTGCTCTGTGCCTCTCATCCTCTTCATTCACGGCACATTTGCAACCCTACTGTGAACTAGGAGCACATATGCTCTGCGCCTCCCTCTCATTCACCCCAGCCTCGACAATTTAGCAAACAAGGAACAAGTGATGCTCAGCGCATCTCTTCATTGAAATCAACCGCATTCTCCTCCCTCATCCATTTTCAAGCGCTTGGCACCACAACCAACAGAGATGAGTCCCTCACGATTCTTCATTTCCCTCACCACTCTCCCTGGGAACGGACGTTGATCACCATCTACCGCCTCCAACCTCACCTTCAAACTATGAATTAAAACCCAGAAAACCCTAATCTCAATGATCATGACTACCGCTGTGCTCCGCTATGCTCATATTTTTTGTTTTGGGTTTCGATTCCTTCGATATTGCGTAACTATCGACAATGTTTGCATTGGAGGACTACACTTGGTCCCAATTAACTCTAGCCCCGACCCCTTTAGCGGTCATTTGGGGTTGTCGGTGGCGTTCGTTGAATCATCGGGTTCAACTATCTCCTGCTTGGTTCACCGTTTGCGTCTATGATTTTCACGAGTCGTTTCCCATGGTGAGTCTCACACCGATTTCTTAAGGATGATCCACCACGGCCTTGGGAGAGTTTCTCCGTCGCTGTAATTGCGATCAGGTGTACACTATGTGATTTCATTTCGAATTCGAGTTTTCTCCCTTCTTTTCTTCTTCTTCTTCTTCTTCTTCTTCTTCTTCTGATTTTCAATCACATTTGAGTTTTGATTTGAGAATACTAATCCGTGTATATCTTGTTTTCACATTGGAATCGGGAAATACCTGGACTAATACTGGTTGAGTCCCTGGTAGTAGAGCTGGATCTTGCTTACGGGATGACTTGCCCTTTCCGGCCTTGGGGTCGTGTCGTCTCCACTTCACTGGTACCTTACTCTGGTCGTAAGCTTTCTTTTGTTTAACAAGTGAATCGATTTCAGATCTACTTCCACTACCGATTTTGTGTTGTGTGAAAGGTGGGACTTGGACAGAGAGTTTTGTTTGAAATCGTTTGTTGCTTAGGACTTGAGCTGGGTTTTATTCCCTGTGCTGGTTATTTTATTCGATCTGATTTGTTACTTTTGTGTTGAGAAGAAACCCCTGCGTTTATGTTTGGCCTCGAGTTTGTCCAGCTTTAGTTCTTCGCGTTCAGAGACAAATGATAAGTGTAAAACATATAGGCTTTTAAGGGCTTAATTACCTTATAATCTGCTACAATTTAAGCAATGTTTCTCACTTATTCTGCGTTTTCCCTAAGATTGATGTTTGATATGAACTGATGCATGTTATATGCTAAATATAGGAAAAACCCAGATAAATGAAGAGTTTTACATCATAAGGATTGCAACACAACAAACGGGGAACAAATCCGGAAAAAGAGGCGAAGATTGGTCACGTCCGCGTCAGGATAGCCGGACGCAAATCCAGACGTGTAATGTCTGGATCCGGACACGAGCTGGACGTGACCTAAAAATCCAGATCCGAGAGTTCTCTGTCTTGTCCGGATCCGGACAACGATCCGGACATATTTCGAGTTTCAGATCTAGAGGTTCTGTGTCACGTCCTGATCCGGACACAAATCCGGATGTCACGCTGAGATGAAAAATAAAAATGCAATCGCGCTGATAATCGGGTTTTCGGCGCGATTATCAGCCGAAAGCAAGTCTAACCCATACCTCAACGATTATTAATACAGAGCCATGCTTAATTAATCACTCACTCACCAAACTTCCACTAACCTTTGTTTCATTTCTAAGCCTATATAAACCCAGCTTCAGCCTTCATTTCAATTCGTCCCAGACTTGCGAGTCTAACCCCTTCTCTTCCTCTCTACACTTCCTCTCATCCACGATAAACCATCCATCTCCATTCATTAAACTTTCCTCCGTAACTCTTCACCCTCACCACGGACAAGAAAACTGCTCACGGGCTTCATTTACCCACGTCCGGATTAACGTCCGGATCCGGACACCACCAGAACAACACGTCCGGATCTGCGTCCGACCCAAGACAGCCGGACGTGACTCAGACAAGTGTGGAAATTGCATAATCGACCATGGCTTCTAAAATCAATTTTTCTGCTCAATCCATCTATCCTTATGCTGTTTATATTGAGCATTGTTATTTTGTCTATGGCTGAGTAGTCGCTTTTATTTCGGTTTACTATGTATCTCTAGAATAATTATTTCTGAACCTTTGTGATTTTCTGCAGTACAATAGAATAAAGTTCTTCTCCCTTATGAATTCCTAGACTTGTTAATCTGATCAATTAAATAAGTTTATCAGTTTGTTAGCTTATAAGTGAGAACTGCGACTATCAATTGACTACAAGGAAAGAACCAGTTAGTATAGAGATGGTAATTCCTCTAAAACACTAGCTGACCATTAATCTAGACTACTCTTAAAGCAATTAGTAAACAGTGGATTCATAACGAGAGTTAGGATTCGGTCTTTGCTAATTAGAATTCGTGGAGCGGGAGACCGAATACGAGTTATCCTTATTCTAGGGTTTTATTCAAATACTGTAGAAATCACTTAGGGGTAGAAATTGCAATCTAGAGAGAAGTAGTAAACCGGAATTTCCTTTATCAAACAAAATCAAAACAATTATTTACCTGTTGTTTATTTCTTTTTGAACTCTTTTACAACATTCACCATCACATACAAAAACCCCCAATTTCCTGTTATTTGTTTTGTGTGTAAGTAGAAATTAAACTAGCCACTGCCTCCTTGGATTCGATACTCAGGGAATACTCCGAGATTTAAAACTTGCTATAATCGACCGGTACACTTTCCGTTAGGTTAAACCCGCAGCACAATTTACCGTTAGGTTTTATCCGAACAAGTTTTTGGCGCCGTTGCCGGGGAGGCACGGTTGCTTAGTTTAATTTTTTTATATTGGTATTATCTCATTTAATTTTGTTTTGTTTTTGTTTTTGTTTTTTTTTAGTTTAGTTTATTTTTGTTTTTTTTTATTTTATTTTATTTTCCCTTGTTCATTGTCTTAGTTTTGTGCAACTTGTTTTTGGTTCTAGTATTATTTTGGTTTTACCGATTGAGTTTACTTTTACAACAACATTACTGTCAGTTATCTGATTTTTGGTTTATGGTTAAAACTCGTTCTGAAGGAAATCCTGAATTTGAGCTGGAACATGAGATAGAACGACTTACAAGAAGAAGTCGTCAGGGATTGGTACTGGAAACGGCAGTTGAACCAGAAGTGTTTCTCAAAGACTCACCAGGTGATACCTTTGTTCAAGAAGAAGAGTATCTTATGGACGGTATCAGCAGGGAAAGAAGGATGAACGACTACACTCGCCCGAACATGGAGGGACTCACATCACCTATAGTAATCCCTGCACTACCGGAAGGGGTAGAATGGCAATTCAAGACTCATTATGTCACGATGGTCCTGAATGCACCACAGTTCAGTGGAGTAGTCACTGAAGATCCAAATGTCCACCTTACATCCTTCCTGCGATTGGTTGGAGCATGCTCAACACCAGCTTCTCAGGAGGTAGCCAGGCTAACTTTGTTTCCTTTTTCACTCAGGGACAGGGCTGCAGAGTGGCTGAACTCCCTATCTCCAAACAGTATCACTTCCTGGAGTGAACTAGCAAATGCGTTCCTAGCAAAATACTTTCCACCGTCCCGAATACTGGCAATGAGAGGTGAGATCACGAACTTCAAACAGTATAGCGGTAAAACTCTTTCTGAAGCTTGGGAGCGATTCAAGGGAATTGTACGAAGAGTGCCACATCATGGTCTGGGAGAAGAAGTTGTATTGCAATCATTTTATAAGGATCTAGATCCCCAGAGTCGTCTGCTAGTTGATACATGTGCAGGAGGAAGTCTTATGGAGCTTCCGATCACCAGGATAAAGGAGTTGTTGGAAACTCTTTCCAATTCAGCTAACCAATTGGGGAGGTGCTAGAGCTGACACTGAGATCTTCCCCAAGAAGATGCAGGAATTTATGAGGTAGACTCGAACACCCTCTTAGCTGCTAAGATGGACAACATTTCTAAGCAATTTGAGAAGATGTGCACACTGATGAACCCAAAATCAAACACATCGGCTATCACTGATTCATTCCCTCAATGTGAGTATTGTGGTAGAAGTTCTAACATATGCCAATGTGTTCCACCGCAAGAAGAGGTAGCAAACTATGTTGGTAACTGACCGGGTAATTATTTCGGAAATCAAAGCAACCCGGGCTACCATTCTCAGCAGCAGAATCGTTACCAAGCTGGCGGTTACAGCAATTACAACCAAAGACCTCAGCAGCAATATAATTCCTCTTATCAGAAGCAGCCACTGCAGAATTAGCAAGTGCAAAATACAGGTGCTGGTGCGTCCTCTAGCATGGATGAAGTTCTGGCCAGAATGAATGATTTCATCACTGTAAACACCAAGAAATTCAATAAGCTGAAAGCTTTCAATCAGGAGCAGAGGACCTTCAACAATGATCAAAGGACATTCAATAGGAACATCGAGACTCAGCTATCTCAGATAGCGCAGCAGCTGGCTTAGCGTCCTTTGGGTTCTTTGCCCAGTCAGTTAGAGCAGAATCCAAGAGACCATGCCAAGGCAATCAGGTTGAGGAGTGGTACACAGCTTGACCCAGTGGTCCCTGAAGCTGAGGCCCCTCTTCCTAATGTCGAGCGAAATGAAGAAACTATACCAGCAGGTTCTCAGGAGGAACCAGTTGAAGAGGAGGTGGCGATTAACAAGACTCCTAAGATTTCCCCACCTCCATGCCGCGCAGTTGATTAAGTGTCGGTTCCTTTTCCAAACCGGTTGAAGAAAAGAGACTTGGATGAGCAATTTGGTAAGTTCTTAAGTATTTTTAAGAAACTAACCATTAACTTCCTTTTTCTGAAGCATTGAAACATATGCCGATATATGTGAAGTTTATGAAGGACATCCTGTCCAATAGACGGTCCTTAGTTGAGAAGGACACTGTGCAGCTTACTGAGAGCGTCTCAGCCGTCCTTTCAAAGAAGATTCCACCTAAGCTTGATGATCCAGGTACTCCGGTCATACCTTGCGCGATAGGTAATGTGAACTGTGGTAAGGGTTTATGTGACTTAGGTGCGAGTATTAATCTAATGCCCTTATCAATGTATTTGAAGCTTGGTTTAGGAGAATGTGAACCTACCCGAATTACTCTACAATTAGCTGATAGGTCAATCATCCTACCTAAAGGGGTGGTAAGGGATTTAATTGTTTCGGTTGGTACTTTTGCTTTCCCAGCTGACTTTGTTATCTTAGACATGGAAGAGGACAAGGTAGTACCACTTATCTTAGGTCGACCATTCATGCGCACAGCAAGAACCCTCATTGATGTTGAAGGAGGGAAGATTATACTTCGGTTACATGATGAACAGCTTGTATTTGATATGACCAAGGCTACTACCCACCCTTCTGATGTCCATGCTTGTTTTAGTTTAGATTGTATTGATACCTTGATGTTGGACTATTCTTACAGCCCCACGGAGCTGGATGCATTGGAGAAGTGCTTGGTGGGATCCATAGAAACAGTTCATGATGATTCTGAGATTTCTGCTGCAGCATTTCAGCTTGTCGCTAGGAGGCCATATAGGAAGAACCACAGAATCGAAGAGGAACCGCTAGACCGAGTTCCAAAGATGCTAACTCCTTCTGTGGACTCACCCCCTTCCCTTGAGATTAACCCTCTCCCTAGTCACCTTAAATATGCTTTCTTAGTTCCTCCATCTGATTTGCCTGTCATTATTTCTAATAGTTTAACTAATGAACAGGAGGAAGCCTTGTTGCAGGTTCTAAAGAGAAACAAAGAGGCATTAGGGTGGTCCATTGCTGATATCAAAGGCATTGCCCCTGCATTTTGCACTCACCGCATTTACCTTGAGGAGAATGACAAACCAACAAGACAACCCCAACGAAGACTGAACCCGCACATGAAAGAGGTGGTTAAAATGGAAGTTATCAAGCTCTTGGATGCAGGTATCATCTATCCAATTTTTGACAGCGAATAGGTAAGTCCTACACAGGTTGTACCTAAGAAAGGAGGTTTAACTGTGGTGCCTAATGATAAAGGTGAATTAATCCCTGAGCGTAGTATTACCGGGCATAGAGTTTACATTGATTACAGGAAATTAAATGCCGCCACTAGGAAGCACCATTTCCCCCTTCCTTTTATTGACCAGATGCTGGAGAGACTTGCAGGACAAGAATATTACTGTTTCTTAGATGGTTACTCCGGTTATTTTCATATTCCAATTGCAAAGGAAGACCAAGAGAAAACCACTTTTACATGTCCGTATGGTACTTAAGCTTATCGACGCATGCCCTTTGGTTTGTGTAATGCACCAGCTACTTTTCAAAGATGCATGACTGCTATCTTTGCTGATTTAATTGAAAAGTGCATCGAAATCTTTATGGATGATTTTTCTGTCTTTGGACCGACTTTTGATTCTTGTTTGAGAAACTTGGATTTAATTTTAGCTAGGTGCAAGGAAACTAACCTGGTGCTCAATTGGGAGAAGTGCCACTTCATGGTGCAGGAAGGCATCGTGCTCGGACATAAGATTTCTAAGAAAGGGATCGAGGTAGATAAATCAAAGATTGAAGTAATAGAGCAGCTGCAACCACCATCGTCGGTAAAGGATGTTTGGAGTTTTCTCGGTCACGCAGGTTTTTATAGGCGTTTTGTTAAGGATTTTTCTAAGATCTCTAAGCCTCTGCGATTTATTACTTAAAGATGCTAAATTTGAGTTTACAAAAGAATGCTTGGAGGCATTCAATTTGCTTAAAGCTAAGTTGATTTCTGCACCTATTATTGTTGCTCCTGATTGGTCATTGCCTTTCGAGATTATGTGTGATGCCAACGATTATGCATTGGGAGCAGCTTTGGGTCAGAGGCACGACAAGGTATTGAGGATAGTCTACTATGCTAGTAAGACTATGAATGAGGCGCAGAAGAACTACGCCACGGCGGAGAAGGAGTTATTGGCGATTGTCTTTGCTTGTGATAAGTTTCGACCATACATCATTGGCAGCAAAGTCATCGTGCACACCGACCACTCCGCTCTCAGGTATCTCTTTGGAAAACACTAGTACAAAAAACGCCTATTTCGGCCCCCCTATTTCGGCGGTTGTAACAACAACCGTTGAAATAGGTGCCCCGAAAATTCTATGTCTAAAAAAAGGCACCTATTTCAGCTAGGAACCGCCGAAATAGGTGCCTTTTTTTAGACATAAAATTTTTGGAAGCCTGTTTTCCCGGTTTTTTTTTTTCAAAAAATTCGGACCGCGGGAAAATTTCAGCCTATTTCGGCGGTTCCTAGCTAGGAACCGCCGAAATAGGTGCCTTTTTTTAGACATAAAATTTTCAGAAGCCTGTTTTCCTGGTTTTTTTTTCAAAAAATTCGGACCGCGGGAAAATTTCAGTCTATTTTGGCGGTTCCTAGCTAACAATCGCCGAAATAGACTTTATTTCATTATATATATATCGCAACTGCTCTTCATCTCTCTCCTCTCTCGGTAATTTTGCAACTCTAACTGGCGAATGTACTTGCTAAACGCTCCTCTCTGCATCTCGCTCACCAGATTGAAAATGGGGTTGAAGTAGTTCATTCTAGAACCGGTAATATACTCGAACTTATCTTTTTCTCATTGGAGAACAAGCTACATACATGCTCTGCGCCTTTCATTCTCTTTGTTTTGTCTACGCATCTCTTCATTCTCTTCTTGTGTCTACGCCTATGTAGTGACAAATCACTGAAACCGCTGCATCTCACTCACTAGATTGAAGACGGGGCTGAAGTAGTTCATTCTGGATCCGGTAATATACTCAAACTTATATTTTTCTTTTTGGAGAACAAGAAACATATATGCTTTGCGCCTATTTATTCTCTTCTTTGTGTTTGTGTCTCTTTATTCTCTTCTAGTGTCTGCACCACTACAATCTCTTCACACTCACGGTGATTTTGCAAGGCGAACAAGAAGCTTACATGCTCTGTGCCACTGTTCATTCTCTTGCGTTTGCGCCTCTACAGAGATGCAAAACTGTTGCATCTCGCTCCCGAGAAAGAAGACGATGCAGCTAATTTTTTTTATTTTTTAAAAAAATACCTATGGCGGCGATTGTTATCTAGGAACCGCCGCCATAGGTGTGTTTTTGTTTTTGAAAACCACCTATGGCGGCGGTTCCTAGCTAACAACCGCCGCCATAGGTGTGTTTTTTTTTTAAAAAAACAACCACCTATGGCGGCGGTTGTAGCTAGGAACCGCCACCATAGGTGTTCTATCTCGGCGGTTGTACAACCGCCGAGATAGGGTCTCATACCTATTTCGGCGGTCTCCATTTCGGCGGTTCTAGAACCGCCGAAATAGACCTTTTACAACCGCCGAAATAGGCCCTTTTTGTACTAGTGAAAGTTGACGCTAAACCTCGTTTGATCAGATGGATTTTACTTCTGCAGGAATTTGATATTGAGATTAGGGACAAACCTGGAGTGTAGAACGGAGTGGCAGATCACTTATCCCATATGGAAGTTCCAGATGATGGCAGGTCGATTAGCGAGTATTTTCCTGATGAGTTTGTCTACATGATCAGTCGTTCCACGGACCCTTGGTATGCTGATATTGCGAACTTCCTAGCTAAGGGTATCATCCCTCCAGAGTTGACATATCAGCAGAAGAAGAAGTTTTTCTCCAAGGTCAAGCATTACCTTTGGGACGAACCATTTCTATTCAAAGTCTGTGCAGATGGTATGATTCGTCGGTGCGTTTCTGAGAAGGAAGCTAGAGGCATCCTGTTACATTGTCACTCTAGAGAAGTAGGAGGTTATTTTGGTCCAGCTAGGACAGCAGCTAAGGTATTGGAGGCGGGTTTCTTTTGGAAGACACTACATAAGGACTGCCATACATATGTGTCCACATGTGATAGCTGTCAACGCCAAGGTAACCTCTCACGTAAGCTCGAGATGCCTTTGAATTACATCTTGGAGGTTGAGCCATTTGATTTATGGGGGATTGACTTCATGGGGCCATTTCCTTCTTCACATTCGAACCTCTATATTATGGTAGCTGTAGATTACGTGACTAAATGGGTAGAAGCAGTGGCTGCGCCTACTATTGATGCAAAGGTTGTGCTGAGATTTTTGAAGAAAAACATTTTCACTAGGTTTGGGGTACCACGGGCAATCATAAGTGATGGAGGATCTCACTTTTGTAACAAGCAGTTTGAAGCCTTGTTGCAAAAGTATGGAGTGAGACATAAGGTATCCTTACCATATCATCCACAGACCAATGGGCAGGCTGAGGTGACTAACAGGGAGATTAAGTGGATTCTACAAAAATCTGTTAGTTCATCCCGTAAGGATTGGTCTATGAAATTGGATGACGCCGTGTGGGCTTATCGGACAGCTTATAAGACACCTTTGGGAATGTCTCCTTACAAGTTGGTTTTTGGAAAGGCGTGTCATCTTCCGGTAGAACTGGAACATAAATCTTTTTGGGCACTTAAGGTTCTGAATTGTTATCTTCAGAAGGCCGGTGAGGAAAGGAAACTACAGCTGTGTGAACTGGATGAATTCAGAGAAGAGACCTATAAAAATGCCAAGATGTACAAGGAACAAACTAAGAGATGGCATGATAAACTGCTTGTGAAACGAGAGTTTCAAATTGGTGACCGAGTGCTATTGTTCAATTCAAGACTAAAACTATTTCCGGGAAAGCTGAAATCTCGCTGGTCCAGTCCATTCACAGTTACAGATGTTTCCCCTTATGGAGTCATTGGTGTGGTCAACGAGAAAGGAGAAGCATTCAAGGTTAATAGATCACAGCTGAAGTTGTACCAAGGGAGCGATGTTGATATGATTCATTCAACACTTTGGCTCCGGGATCCTGACTCTTCAAACTGATGCACCAAGGTCTAGCCAAAGACCGAAAAGATGGGAAGCTTGATGGGAGGCAACCCACCAGTATAAATCTTCTCTCTACTTTCTTTTTACCCTTTCCTATTACTTGATTTAATTTTCCTTTAATCTATTGAGAATTTTTACTATTTTACTGCAAGAAACCCGACTCCCCTATTACAATAACTAACTCTGCCTGATCCACTTGAGTTCTTCTGGTTTTGCAGATTTAATTTTTCAGGTACTTCATTCAAATGCTAAACTGAACTCAAGTGTGGGGAAATATCATGGCAGTGTTCACCACGGATCAGGGAGTCCTTTAACACTCTTACTATTTCATTTATGCATTTCTTGTGTTTGTTCTAATTTTGTTTAATTATTTTTGGAAATGTTTTTATTTTTAGATAAATGAGGTGTTTTAGATTAATGATCTTTACTTCAATTTATTTAAATATATATATATAAAAAAGACGTTTCAACGCGTCCGGCTAAACTTAGCCAGACGCAAAAGCGGACGCTTACAAAACTTAATCCGTCCGGATCCGGACGCCTCATCCGGACGTGACTAAAAATAGCACGCGCCGTGAATTTCTTTTCTTCTTTCTTCTTTCTTTCTTTCTTCCTCGTTCTTTCTTCTGCTCCTGACGAACACAAACCAGACAACACCCATCCTCCTCCATTAACGCCACCCTCACAAACACCACCACACCAGCACCGCCCACTACCGCCGGCGACACCAGGACCACCCGCGACGCCCTCCACAACACAGTCGCCCCAAATTCCTCCCCATTTCAAACCAAAAATCAAATTCGATACAGGTTTTACGATTTTGTGCGATTTCAATTTCCTTTCAGTCAAATTAGAGCAGATTAGGTACTATTTTGTGTTTTATAATGTTAATTTTGTGGTTTAGAAGCGAAAACGTGCAGTCTTCTGTGAAATTTGTGAGTATCTGGTTCAATTTGGTGATTTTTGGAAAAATTTGAACACTTCTATTCGTGGCGCCATTTATCTAGGGTTCATGTCGCGTTCGGATCTGCGTCCGGCTAAGTTGATCCGGACGTGGATCCGGACATGTTGAAATTTTCCGAATTTTCTGAAATTATTGTCTAGGGTTATGTTGTACTGTTTATTGCTATTGTTTGCTATGTTTAGATGTTTTCATACATTGGTAATCGTAGAATAACTATGTGCTAGAATATGTTCAAATAGAACTTACTGCTCGATCGGTTTTGGGTTTTGGTGTGTCTTTCGCTTCTCTGTTCTTGCTGTTTAGGTTTCTTACTGCATTTGTTTATCGTTTAGATGGCTCGCACTAGTGGAGGTTTTACAAGCACGGGTTCTTCTTCAAGGAACCCTGAAATACCCCTAAATTAATTTAAATTAATTTAGGGGATTTCTTTTATTAAACCTTTAATAATACTATTAAGTATTAAATTATTATATGGAATTATGAATGTTAAATTAGTATAAGGAATTATGAATATTAAAGTATTGTATGGAATTAAGAATATTAATATTATATGGAATTATGGAAATTTATTAAAGGGATTTCTCCTATTTAACCCTAAAGAATACAATAAAATATTTAATTATTATATATTATTATATAGTATTGTGAATTTAATAATAAGATTTATAAGTCAATAAATCTTAGGAAAATTTATAAACACTCCAACTATATTATAAATATTTTAGGAAGTGTTGGAACATTGTTTTGAAACATAAAAGTCAATATAAAATTCTAGAAACCCTAAAGCCTTTAAAGCCTTGCTAAGGGTGACTTTTTGAGAATGGTCAAACCAGGCCATGAAACCTATACCAATAAATAGGTTATGGAAAACCATGAAGATCGATAAAAAGAACGTCAAAAACGGATCATCCTAGCCAAAGTTATGATCAAATGAAGTTTAGAGCCAAAATTTGAAAAAAGGGCTGACGTGGCAGCTTTGCTGACTCATCGCACGCCTCGGTAATCGCGCCCCAACACTTAGTCGTTTTTATCCCCTATATTTCCGGTAACAAAAATCAGGTTTTGCGCAAGTCGTTTTTATCATCATAACTTTCTCATCTTATGGAATTTTTAGTGCCGTCTTCTTTGTTGCCTTCTCCTACACTTCCTCTAAACAACCATTACTCACACTAACCTAGAGCTGATCATAATGTGTCCGGCCCGGCAGCCCGGTCCGACCCGGCCCGTAAAAAAGCCCGACGAGCCCGAACCCGATAGGGCTTCCGGGCGGGCCTGGACATAAATTAGGCCCGAATGAAAAACCGGGCCGGGCCGCGGCACATTTTTTGAGCCCGTGGGCAAGCCCGGCCCGGCCCGATTTATATTATTATATTATATATTTTTAAAATGTAATATACAATTTAATTTTTATAAATATACAAAATTATATATAATATAAATTTTAAATAAGTTATATAAAATATAATTTTAAATAAGTTATATATATATATATAAATCTATATTAAAATATATTAATTTTAAATTTTTTTATTAATTTATATTACAAAAATAAAAAACCGGGCCGGGCGGGCCGGGCTTCGGCAAAGTCTGGAAAAAACCGGGCCTAGCCCGGCCCGGCCCGAGCATGTAAAAAACCGGGCTTGGTTTTTGAAAATAGGCCTGACGGGCCTAAAATTTTCCTCTGGCCCGGTCCGAACCCGGCCCGCCCGCCCGAATGATCACCTCTACACTAACCCTAACTCGTCCTAAATCAACCGGAAAATCGAATCAAAGTAGCCACCCTGCAAAAACCGAAACTGCAGATCCAGTTTTTCCTTCGAATCAGGTAACTTCGTCTAGCCATAACTTCTTCATTTCTCAGCCAAATTTCATGTTCTTAAGCTCGTTTTGAAGACCTCTAATTCCTCTAAAACTTTCATGTTGATGGCCTAAGCCAGTTTCTCAACCGTTTGGAAGAACAAAGTGTCTAATGTTTCGGTTTCGTCACAGCATAAAATTATAGTTTCCTCCAGAAAACGCAAGGTAAACTCGCAACTTCCAGCTTCGATTTATTTCTGTGTAGTGCAAGTTAGGGTGAGTTCTTGCTATCATTGTGTAGAGCTAAGTTTCTTCTCTTAGATTAAGCCCAAGAACTAGTTCTAACTCCCTCTGTACTGTAAATTTTAGTGTTGCAAAGTAGGCTACTCAATCGAGTTGTAAAGGGGGCGTTTTTCCAGAAACCGAAAACTAATCCCTTCGATTCGAGCAATTTTGGTAAGTTTTCTTCAAATTCCTTCAACCTTGCTAAACTATGTTACATTATCGGTCAAAACCATGATTCAATTGCATCAATTACGCTTTAGATTGAGTGAATTTGACAGATTTGGTTTCGGAAACCCGTATGAACCCTAACCTCGAAATCGAATTCAGAAACCATTGAATACTGCATTATAATTGGGGAAAACGGTGTCATTAGAACCATAATTTAATTTCGAAACCATAGAAACAAGAATCACTCGATTTTGTTCTGTAGATTAGGAGATAATGTCGATTTAGTACTCGACTAGGTAGAGGAGCTCGAACATGAACTCGTCTTTCAGCAGCCGTCCGATCGTAGTAATAAGAAACGGACGGCTGAGATTAGATCGTTTCAAATTAAGAGTATAAGTATTTATTATTATTTCAAAAATAAACCCTAACTTGTTGAATTAATTTAAATACCTTCCCGAATGTATTTTGACTTGAAATTTTAACCATAGATTCCTTATTAAATCTAGTTTATTTTGATGTAAATTATTATGGTTTTGGAGTGTTTAAACATAATTTATGATTTTTGCAAGTTACGGGTTTTCTGGAATTATTTGGCTAAATTAAAAAGATATTTTTATGAAATAAAAATTTTATAATGTGTCTAAAATGTTATAGTTACTGTATATTAAATTTGGGAGTTTTTGGGCAATGGTAAATGGTTTTAAAAATTGTGTTTATGAGTTTTTCATAGGAATAACTTATAATATATGAGTTTTAATGTAACCAAAAATTAAAGTATGGTTTGTTAATAAGCTTTTTAAGCTGGGAAAAATATGGGAAACTAAATTAACATTTTATAACAGTAAGTTTATAAATGTTTCGGTATTAGCTTTTAAGAGAAGTGAAATTATTTACATATATGTATATATACTTATTTAAGTAGAAACTTATGTAAATCAAGGAACTAAATTAATCTACATGTATATTAATTATATAATATGGTAGTTAATATACTTAATTGAAACTAAGGAAAAATACTTTATTTTGTAAACCATATTTTGGATGTAGATATGTGTAAAAGTTAATATAAATAATTAATTGCGATTAAACTACATAAAGAATGTCTTGAATAAATCCTAGTATACATATACAATAAATAAAAGAAGTAAAATACCTTATAGCAAATAGAATATGAAGCAATTAATAAGTTAAACTAAACCTATACATAATGCTAATAAAAGAATATTATTTGGGGTGGTATTAATTTACAGTTATGAAATTGAGTTTGAGTTACCTTGGAATTTCTAGGAATTATATAAATCCTATTTAAATACATGTATAGTATTATTTGTCAATGACCAGAATGTAAATCTAAAATTGGGTTAGGTAATTAATAAGTTGGGACTTAGGAATATTTGTAATTAGATTTTACACAAATAGAACTTATTATATAACTAATAAATAAATGTAATACTTTTACATCAAAATGTTCTTAATATATAAACAATAATAGAATAAATAAAATACTTTTACATCTAAATGTGAGGTGGGTTAGTAAGTCTAGATTTAATCATTTCTTAACATTTATGGTGTTGAAATATAACTTAATGTTTTAAGATAAAATCATTAAAAGGATTATGATATAAAACTATATTAAACTACGATTTGGAAATTCATCTAAATAATACTCCTTAAGTTTCTTGGCATTAGATAAGCCATATGAAATACATTTATAACATTTATTACCAATATTGTAAACCCCCATGTAACCCAACGAGATCATGAAAAGACGAAACAGCGGATTCACCACTTCTACTCGGGTGTCACAGACGCCAACCACCCACTTAAACAGATATTACAAGACCAGTACCGAGAATTCTACAACATAAGTTCTTAGTTCAACAACATGATCCGAAAGTACAACAAAGTCATAACCCATACATTATCAACATACTACTAAAAGTCCTGCCCCTATAGACTACCCCCATGGTAGTCACCCGTGCCTACCCTCCGTCTGCCTCCCGCTTCATACCTGTAAAATGAAGGACTCAGCAAACTATGCTGAGTATGAACGTGTGAAGCCCCATGTTACTGGCTACACGACTACTTGGTCGAATATGATTAAGTCCAATTTCATGCATTAGAAAAGCAACACATAGCATACACCATCAACAAGGAAACTCACACATGTTGGCATAAGATAACACCCAGCATCTCAAGCATGCAAAACAAGTAGAGTTTTTCGTAGAATTTGAATAATGATGATCCACACAGTGGGATCATTCAATGTTGAGTGTTTTCGTCTCTTTCTCTTTGTTTCCATTATGTGTACTTCTCTTTCTCTTCTTGCACCAGGTCTGGGGATGTAGATTGACTCCCGTGACCATATAGTATGGGTGCCCATCTGTCTCTCTCTGCTTCTCATAGATGTGTGTTCTTCTGTTACCGCACGTTGGAGGACGTCTCCTCCATAGCTAGTCCCCCATTCCCGGCGTCATGCGCCGAGAAAGCGGAGTCGCCTCTAGACTCCAGGATAAGCCACCAATTTGTCACTCCCCCATTCTCGATGTCATGTGCCGAGAAGCGGAGTCGCCTCTAGACTCCAGGATGTGCTCCACATAGAAGGGTGAAGGATCTGATGCAGATACCAACTCCCGAGTATTCCATACCGCGCGGCCCAGATGTCGTCCTCCCGGGTTATCCTCATGTCCCACCAATCGAGATTTGCTCTTCATTATTATTCATGAATAGACACCATAGTGGGTGTCATGGTACGTCCTCCATAGTTAGAGAGGAGTTCCCCTTATAGCATTTTCTTTGTTTTCGTAGTTCACAGTGTTTCATCTCAATTTCCATAAAACGCGAAGGGACTAAACTACTGTGTGTGCGCAAATAGCATACAATAATGATATAGCAATCATACAACACAATAAGTAAGCAAACCAGTTTCATGCTTTAATCTTATAGTCTTTTCACACAGAGCACACAACACACCAAGTCGTGTAACACGGCAGCATACGAACCACACATGTCCATACCTTATTCGAAGCACGAGTCGTCTTACACTCGAAGTCCCGTCGGAGTTCACTACAGCCCTAGTGTTAATTAAACAATGGATCAGTTTATTATTTTATGTGATGACACTTTACATCGTATGTTATTCCCTAGATATGTACTAAATGCTTGGTTTATATAAATTCTTAGGACTTCACATGCATTATTTCTAGGTTTATCTTACCCTAGGATATTCATATTTTTGTTTTACATGTTAACTAAGTCTTCTTTCCTTAGTTAATGTTTTTAAAGCGTTTTAAATGCTAGTTATGTAACAAGTTTATATAACATAGATATAACTTGGTTGATGTGTATTCCCTCCTTAAATGGATATGTGAGCAGTGTTCTAACCCTTGTCTAGTGAAATATAGGTCATAGGATATTCCTAAACCCATTTATATAAAGTCCCAAGCTCATGAAATAGTCACGTAGTTTCAGTTTTGGATCACACTTACCTCTCATTTAGTACATCAAAGGTGACTTACTTTATCCCAAAATGTTCATCAGCTAACTAGGTACATTAGCACTGGTTTGGATCCATTATAAGCTAACATCCCTGTCTAGTACCTCTGGAATTTTGTTATACAGAAACTATATTTTAGTGGATCTGGAACAACCTCTTCACCCAATCTCACCAACCCTTCCTTATTCATTCGTTTGTCATTAGTACTTGCCTCCTTGAAATACCCCGGATCTAAAAATGGCGATTAAATTACTCTAATATGATTATAAAAGGCCTAATGGTGCCTAAAGAGTATTGGTAAAAAGAATAAAACCAAAAGAAAAGAGAAAACGCTTGAAAAGCGAAAAACGCTAAAATGCGCATTAAATGAAAATAAAAGATATATAATCTCGTAAGGGTCCGAGATGGATTCCTAAGGCTTAGTTAGGCCTAATTTATTACGGGAATGATTCCCGAAGAAAACGGATCCAAATAAAGGATTAAACGCTAAATAAGCATAAAAGCACGTTTTCGAGAAAACCCGAAAACGTTCTTTAAGTGGTCAAACGGACCCGTAAAAATTATAGTTGACTAAATAACTATAATTAAGTATTAATGGAAGCTTAATAACCATTAAAAAATAAAGAAACGAGAAAACCCGAAAAACGGGCCCGGTTAGTGAATAGTGCCAACCGGGTAAATAACGAGCGTTTCTGTAAAAAAATGAAAAACGCTACCAGCAAGTATTTTGTGTGGGGCCGATTTTAATTAGTACACACACACATTTAATTAGCTTGTTAGCTTATTAAGTCATGAGATGACAAGTAAATAAATAAAGCAAAAAGGTGAAATAGTAAAAGTGATTACTTACCTCTCACCTCCTTTATTTCTTTCTTATTTCACGATTGCCCAGCCTCTGGCTACCTCTTCTTCTTCCTCTGCACACCATGGCGATTGTTAAGCGAACAAACAGCACCCATCTCCTCCTTCCATTATCTTGCTCCATTCTCCACCAAATCACACAAAATTGGTACCGTTGGATTCCTCTTGTTGAGAGCAACATTTTCCACCCTTCAAAAACTTAAAACCCTCATTTTCATTTTCTTGACCGTAGCCTCTGTTGAAGTTTGAAGAGGTCTTTAGAGTCTCCTTCATCTCCTTAATACTCTAAGGTATAAATAAACTCAAGCTCTCCATCTTCTTGGCTTGTTCATGCAAAAATCAAAAATTGCCCACGTTGATATTTCCCCCATTTTTCAGACGGTTTTAGTCTTTAACAGAGGGGTGATATTTTGCTAGCCTTGCTATTCAAAGGTGGTACTCAAGAGAACAAGGTAACTCCTTAGTGTTAAAGCCCTAAACTAGTTCGTGAAAAATTAGTTTGTGAGTTACGTGGGAAAATAAACAAACTTGTTATGTGTGGTTTGGGGTATGATTGTAGATAGCAATATATACCTCTGTTTGGTGTGGAAACAAGAATAAAGAAACAAACAAAAACAAAGAAGGAAGGAGAGCAAGGAGAAGGAAAGGAAGAAAAACAAAACAGAAGCAAAACGTGAGGTAAAAAACTGCCTCTGTATGTATTTTGGGTAGTGTGTGTATATGTATTTGGTCAAGTAACTGCAACTGTAGCAATGGAAATGGAATGAGCATAATGGTATTAGTAGCATTAGTGTATTGTTAAGTTAGAATTCGCCAAAGAAAACAAAGTGGATGGGCTGCTGAGACGTTGAGCTTGAAACTGATACATATATATATATGTAAACTGTCGAATGCATATGTATAAAATGATGCAGGTTGAAACCGATTTGGGTTGTGAATGAATTAGTGTGAGGAGAATGTAAGATGATAGGGGGAAACTATGGCAAATTTTACCTAGAAACTATGTCACTTAGGAGCTGTTAGCATTTGTAGAAGAGAATGAAAATGAATCAAAAGCAGTAGCAGCAGCTCGGTAGAACTGCAACAGAAGAAAGAAAAGAAATAGTGAAAATGGTGAGATAGCAGTAGGTTGAGAGAATTGATTTTGGTGAGGGATCTAGGTGAGTTAGATGCTTGGATGAGTAGTTAAACATGTAAGATGAACATTGGAAACCATTGGGAATTGATTAGAGGAGAAAGAGAATGAGACAGAGCATGGAAATAATTCCGTTCGTAGCAGACCATAGTTGGTCCGGGACCTAGGTCTTGAATAAAGGCCCGGACCAACCTTGCAAAATAACCGAGAGTGGTAATACATTGAGGGTCCGGGACTTAACCTAGGAGTAAGGACCCGGACCACTAGACAGAACTAGTTCGAGTGCTCCACTACACCTGGTCCGGGACTACCTTAAGTAGAAGGACCCGGACCACAACAAAAACAAGCCGAGAGTTCTGAAATGAGTAGGTCCGGGACTTAGGACCTAGACAAGGTCCCGGACCAACACCCAAATTTCACCCGAGAGGAATTTAAATGAGCTGAAAGTTAAGGCCTTGTTTGGTGACATGTAAAGGCCCTAGGAAGTGTAAGAAAGTGTTGGAAGTGATTGAGAAGTGAGAACTGTAATTAACAAAGTAAAAACGAGATAACGGGACAACGGGGTAAATACGGGAATAGCATTTTATTAAGTACCGTATGAGCTTAGTATTAATAATAATGTTTGAAACATTATCAGAGAGTCGTGCGTGACCCGAGCATGGTGAGATGCCACGGTAAAGTAAAAACCCCGGTGAAAGGTATGATTTTCTCATGCCCCGTATGCTAACCGAGTTACTCTGATTTGTGTGTTGTGTGCCGGCTTAATCAAGATTAAAGCATGAAAATAATCCCTTGTTTGATTATGCATGCATTGTTGTATGTTGAATGAGCTAACATACTTGTATGCCGGTGTGGTCTAACTTGGTGCATAGACCGACTCTTAGTGAGTACTGATTGATTAGAAACCCGTTGAACGGGTAGTCACATAACCAATGGTATTATGCAAACACACACAGCTATCGATTAAAGTATAATGATAACACAAACATATGAACTCCCTAAAATGTGAGGAGATGTACGGGTTGAGTATATACCCGATAACGGTTAGAGAACCTTATTGAAACAATCCACGAAATAAATATGAGTGGAGAGATAAATGACCTCCATCGAGAGGATTGAAGTTAGTCCAATAATGTAAACATGTAAGAAAGGTAAAAGAGACCTAAGGGACTATGTGACTCCCTTGAGATACGGTCGACCTCTTATATGAGGATTTTACCCGGTATAAGAAAATATCCGAATGTACAAGCATATGATTGTGAGGGTAACCCTTAAACCTAAGATTACCCGAATTTAAGTAAGTTCCCAAAGTCATTAGAAACATCGAGAATGATGCTTCTAAACTAATATACATGATATTACTATAACTCCGAGAGAGGAGTGTATGGGAACGAGAGTAGTCCGAGAGTAGTCGGACCTAAGTAAAAGAGATAGGAACTAAGAGAGAATTCCGTGAGCTAGTTGAACCTTCCCACCATGCTAGACCCAGAGTAGGGTCGAAACCGGGGAAGTAAGACTATGCTAGAGTGCCATGAGTTTTGGCTTAAGTATGTAATAAGAGTAACAAGCGTGACGTAGGAGACCTGTAGTGTCTCGAGAATCTACAAGTGCTTGAGTATAATAACCCAAGAGTGTGGGTGAGTTAACGAGTATAAATAACCCGAGAGAAAGGGGTGAGTATATGTATGAATAACCCGAGAGAATGGGTAAGTATAAGAATGAGTAGCCCAAGAGAATGGGTGTGTATACGAATAAGTAACCCGAGAGAGAGGGTGAGGTATTGAATAAGTAAACAAGGCATAGTGAGGAATAACCCTCAATGCCTAAGAGTAACCAGTTACCACTAACAACATTGTTATGTTAGTTAGGAATCGTGTTCCGCGATTGGATGAAGATTCCTTGTGTGATATACATATATATATTGTATTGCCATGATGCATGTTGTTTGATTAAAATGAACTCCATGTATATCCGACCGACCCAAGTAGTCGGCGTACCGCGGTTAGCACGCGGTATATGCGAATTTCATGCGCAGCATAAGCTGACCCCCTAGGGGGAACGTTTTTAGTGTGCAGGTACTTGAAGCTGACCACCGTTCGAGAGAGTAGGACGGGGACAGTATGAAGCGTGGGTAGTTAGATCGTAATTACTTATGCATTTGAATGAGGTGTAAGTCCGAGTATGTTATCGGCATCCGTATATTGTAGACTCGGTATAGTAAAGAAGTGAAATGATTATTATATTTTATGAAGTACTCGGTTGTTCCAGTTCATCAGACCGTTACGGTATGTAAGAAAGGCCTGGTTAGCCCATGGGTGGCTAACGGCGTTGTTTCACCCCTCGTTGTAATTAGAGTTCCGCTGCGTGAGTAGGAGTAATTAGTAACGTTTAAGAGGTAATGATGAGATTAACGGTTGGGGTGTTACAAAAATGGTATCAGAGCGAAGTATCGCTCTGATGACTGGAAATACCGAGCTTAGGAGATACCGAGTTAGGAATTAGAGACTTAGGGCTATGGGTTGAGTGGTAGCGTGAGAGATGCGCTAGATAGGAACTTCCAGTATGTTCTGGATACCTACAATACCAAACCCGCCCTCCACAACCCCCGCATTAAAAGCTCGGGAAAGAACGCCAGAGAGACGGGGAAACCCAATCTGGCAGTTATTTAATATTTCAATATGAACTAGAACCTGTCATGCGGTAGATCCCGAGAACCGGAAATCCTGGAGACGGATCCCGCTGGAACGACAATAACCGCACTTAATGGCGAGAGAACGAGACATCCTAATCCAAGGAGACCAGAATTTGTGGCAGCCTGGGGCGACATGCTTAGCAGTCGCGAGAACCTAGCTAGCCGAGCAGTAGCAAGAAGAAAGCACTAACCGTGCAAGAAGGCGGATTCATGAGAACTAACGGGAACCGGACACATGTCTACGGACCGCCATAGTTAAATAATACCAACATCGGTAATCTAACCGACTGAGAATCTAGTCAGGGGTAGGTACACCCACCCTGCCACACCCAAAGAGATTGCAATACTTAACTGATACAGCTTAGACAGCTACGAGCATAGCTACGGGATATACCCGAATAGGACTACAGAAGTAGTGCCTACATAACTTTAACCTCGGTAACCACAGTAAAGACATGGGAACGAGCAACGAGGTAGAACAAAGCACTAAGTAATTAAGGAACTCCGAGAGTGGAGAAGCGCCTAAATGAATGACAGTCATGTCAAGAGAGTGAGAAGCAGCTCTAAGGAGCAGCTATCCAGTTAAAGGATCAAGGAAGAGCCAACCAGGCTACCAAATACAATGTAACAATACCGTGACCGGTATGAGTTAACCCAAAACCACCTGTACCGCGCACTTGCCAAGGCAAGTGCAGTAATAGCGGGATTATTAAGAGGAACCTTTGCAATAAAAGTACTTAGCAAAGTACCAGGATGGCGAACCTTAAAATTCTGAAATGAAACCTTGGAAAGGCCTAAAGGCCTGACCATTGTATAAAGAATATACCGGTCAGCAAGAGGCTAGACCTGGTAAGAAGCAACCGGCATTGAAATGCCGCAAGAGTTTACTTTCAAGACTCAAACTTTTCTTCAAAACATAAAATTTTCCAAAAACCCCCAAATTTTTAAAAACCAAACCAAGAATCACGGTAAGTTATCATAGGACGATTTAAGAGTTTGGCAACAGAATACTTCACTTAGGCGTGACCGATACTACAAGTGTACACAAATGAGACATGGAACGACCGCACTCCAAAGGAGCTTGCGGACCTGACAGACCAATTATGAGTTAGTCAGGTAAGTGGTAACGTATCAATAAGATACTCCATGTATGTATACTAGTAGAGTACGGAACACGGGAAGTAGCCCACTCCATACTACGGACGAAAGAGCCAATTCAAACAAAGACAGTTAGACACCTCGAATGACCGAAGAACTTAAGGAAGCTTACCAAGATAAAGGAGTTTAGAATCCAGTAAGGTGACGGACCTAAGGATATAGCGTTAATAAGTGCGAGAAGCACAGAGTATTAAGCACAGACATGGGATATGTCTCAGGAAAATACTAATAACTGGAATAATACCAGCGTAAGTAATAAGGCAAATGCCTTAAATGATCATATCGATGTTATGATAGACGGATAGAATTCCCACATTATACCTCACTGAAGAGAATAATGACCTGACCCAGAAGGTATTAGAAAGTACCAAGGATCTACCCAATAATGGGAGACATTACAACCCTAAATGGATAGCCAGGACATAGCCGCAAGGCGAAGTCTCAACTGAGCATAACCATAAGTACAAGCCAGATGTAGTGGCATTACTCAGTAACACCCAGGAGCAATCCGAGAAGGGTGCTGGAGTCAAAATAGTTGAACGAAACATCGTGTTGAGAACACAAGTGTTTAAGCAAACACTCGGGTAGAACCCGAAGGGATCCCTCATAACACGGGATACCCTAAAATGCTAGAGGGCATGAATTAGTATCAAAATACCTTAAGGGTCTTCCATGTTTGGAAGCGTGATGAAACTACCATATCAAAACCCAGTAATACCTCCAAACCATTTAATGGTATACGGAGAAGCGGAAACCTGTATAAACAGCCGCATGGAGCATGACTCGAGGCAAGGTGGCTTGTAAGCCGATAAACCAACTACAACTTGTAGATTTAAACATTGCCAACCTATGCATAAAGGCATAAAAGAATTGTGGAGAATGAACCACTATCTTAAGTGGGGATACCACTTGTTATTGTGGGACCTAGGGAGCGGAAATTGCGTGAATCCTCCAGAGAAAGGCTACCACCTAAGTATGCAATATGAAACCGCTAAAGCGGAGTAGTGAAACTTGAGCATGTGTATATTGCCAAGGAGCATATGAACTATAATAGTGTGTAAAGAGGAACCTTGATGGCAGTACAAAGGAAACCGATAGAGTAATCGGAGGAGTAGTGAACACTGTATGTGTACAGTATGAACTGCAGAGTAAGCAGTGCGCAAGCGCGCAGAGAGATTTAAAGAGTAACGTATTTCATTGAGCCAAGTGAATGGCAAGCCATAGTATAAATGGCGGGAGTACATGAGCAGAAGCTAAAGTAGTAGCGGATGCCATGTAAACAAATGTTGTAACGAGTAGAACAAGGTACGCAGTAAGCGACCATTGTAAGAGTATATTCGGATAGTGATTAGAGTTGATGAAGAAATGTGGTAAAGGAGACATGTTCATTCCTATCTCATGAGAGATTTACCGTCAAGGGTTTACGCTTCTGCACTCTGTATGACTGAGTGTTTTGGTATGGCACTTGTGCGGTAATGATCAAGTGGGAGAGCAGGAATTGAGAAATGTCAACGAAGCCTGTTGAGTGAGAATCTAGAGAGATAACCGTGCGGCCATTGGCCAAAGATGCACAAAGAACGTGGGCAGTAACCCACAGGGCCCAGGATCGATATGTGGAAAAACACGGAGTAGTATGAATGAAAAACTCTGGTACAGAACCAAGAAACAAACATAATCCATGAGCCACTGTTAAACGAGGAAGCACTACATGCTAAGTAGTAGCTTGACCTCGACCGACAACAAGTCGGGAAAAATAAGTGAATAATCACAAAGGTATACAGTGTTATACGAAGTAGATTCCCAGAGAACTGGAGAGACAATCTAAAATTCATCGAATTCGCATACGGTAAGAGATACCAAGCGACGATTGAAATACATTGAGAATACTAAAGAGCGAATTAAGCTCTAGTTATCAGGTCACGCAGCAGAAGCTTGTGGACCGTGATTCAGGGTTAAGTATACCTATATCATAAACGCCTTGAAGCCTTAGAGGCTAGAACCTAACCCGGTTATGAGTTAATTAACCGCATTGAAGTTAAAATACTTCATGATACCCGAATTAATGAACCAATGTTCAGTGATAACATATGGTTGGTTACGCGGGCGTAACCCCTTTTAAGGGGGGTAGGGCGAGAAACCGCTTAGAGTATGTTTTACGTATAGTTCGTAAACTACCATGTGCATAGCACAAAAGAAATTGTTTTGATGTTTGGACCTCATGTTACATAAACATGTGTACCCATTCATTGTGTAAGTATAAGTATTGTGCATGAGAGATGCAAGTAATGAGTAGGTAATATTCATGAAAAGAGGAGTAGAGAAACTCCTGGGGAATGAGAATCCCTATAGTATATGTCTAGTGAGATTAGACATGAGATATGATGAGTATGAATCGGCATGAAACCGATGTGTAACCTAAGAGGGAGTGAGTTCCCTAGGTGTTTTGGTACCTAAGAGGGAGTGAGTTCCCTAGGTGATTTTATTGAGAATGATTGATGGAGTGAGTTCCATCCTTTGGAGTGTTGTTGTATGTTTTAAGTTGAGTAATAATTTGACTAATGAGACCACAAGTATGGAATGCCTAGGCAAGGTAGTGAAACAAATTGAGAATAATGGATGACTTAAGTTCCATGATAAGATAAATTGAAACAGATTGCTTTAAGAATATGACTAGAAAGAGTAAAAGATAGAAAACGAAAATGTTTGACTATCTGATTGTTTGAAACTGACGTGGGAGGTGGAACTTGGTCTGCTAGCGATCAAGGGAAACCGAACACAAATTGGGGTGGAAGGATAGTTCAACACTGATGCTGATCACATCAGGGTTGGATGATTCTTGAAGCTCCCTATAAGTGGTCACAAGTAATCACGCTAAGAAAGATACAGCTACCATAAATCTGATTTGGAGTTGTGTGATGTTTTAAAAAGAATTTTCAAACAGATTTTGAAAAGGAATTTTCTTCAAGTATGAAGATGGAAACAAAAAAAAAAAAACTGGTTTTGAAACCGCTATCACCCGCCGATGGCTGAGCCTTAAGTCTTGATGACCGGTAGAACGGTGGGCGAGTATTAGTTTTGAAACCATTACACCGTACGTGCGGCGGTCCTAAGTGACCGGTTGGGGCGGTGTCAGTGTGTGATTTTTCCAAAGGCAGCGGGACGGGGAGAGTACCCTGAGATGTTCCTGTGTTGAGTGAGTCAACCAGAGTGCCTGAGGATATGTATATGTGTAACGTTTTGATCAGAACCGAAGGGACCGTGGGCCAGAGAGAGTAAGTGCCCATTTGTCATGAAACGGCCGTGAACCAGAAAGAGTAAGTGTTCAACGTGACCGGTACCTGAGGGATCAGTAGTATACTACTCAACATGGATTCGAGGACTGTAGTGCCTTCTTGTCTTCGGACCGATTCCATGGAGAGAGAACAAAAGTATTTTTGATTGCTATACATGCTGTGATATGTGTGTGGTATGTGTAGTATGAAATGAGACTGACTTGTGGAGTCAGTAGGGTTATACATGTACTATAACCTTGGCATTGAATGCCATGAGAGTAACCACCTAGATTCATCAACTTTGAGGACAAAGTTCCTAAGGGGGTAGATTGAAATACCCCGGATCTAAAAATGGCGATTAAATTACTCTAATATGATTATAAAGGCCTAATGGTGCCTAAAGAGTATTGGTAAAAAGAATAAAACCAAAAGAAAAGAGAAAACGCTTGAAAAGCGAAAAACGCTAAAATGCGCATTAAATGAAAATAAAGATATAATCTCGTAAGGGTCCGAGATGGATTCCTAAGGCTTAGTTAGGCCTAATTATATTACGGGAATGATTCCCGAAGAAAACGGATCCAAATAAAGGATTAAAACGCTAAATAAGCATAAAAGCACGTTTTCGAGAAACCCGAAAACGCTTCTTTAAGTGGTCAAACGGACCCGTAAAAATTATAGTTGACTAAATAACTATAATTAAGTATTAATGGAAGCTTAATAACCATTAAAAAATAAAGAAACGAGAAAAACCCGAAAAACGGGCCCGGTTAGTGAATAGTGCCAAACCGGTAAAATAACGAGCGTTTCTGTAAAAAAATGAAAAACGCTACCAGCAAGTATTTTGTGTGGGGCCGATTTTAATTAGTACACACACACATTTAATTAGCTTGTTAGCTTATTAAGTCATGAGATGACAAGTAAATAAATAAAGCAAAAAGGTGAAATAGTAAAAAGTGATTACTTACCTCTCACCTCCTTTATTTCTTTCTTATTTCACGATTGCCCAGCCTCTGGCTACCTTCTTCTTCTTCCTCTGCACACCATGGCGATTGTTAAGCGAACAAACAGCACCCATCTCCTCCTTCCATTATCTTGCTCCATTCTCCACCAAATCACACAAAATTGGTACCGTTGGATTCCTCTTGTTGAGAGCAACATTTTCCACCCTTCAAAAACTTAAAACCCTCATTTTCATTTTCTTGACCGTAGCCTCTGTTGAAGTTTGAAGAGGTCTTTAGAGTCTCCTTCATCTCCTTAATACTCTAAGGTATAAATAAACTCAAGCTCTCCATCTTCTTGGCTTGTTCATGCAAAAATCAAAAATTGCCCACGTTGATATTTCCCCCATTTTTCAGACGGTTTTAGTCTTTAACAGAGGGGTGATATTTTGCTAGCCTTGCTATTCAAAGGTGGTACTCAAGAGAACAAGGTAACTCCTTAGTGTTAAAGCCCTAAACTAGTTCGTGAAAAATTAGTTTGTGAGTTACGTGGGAAAATAAACAAACTTGTTATGTGTGGTTTGGGGTATGATTGTAGATAGCAATATATACCTCTGTTTGGTGTGGAAACAAGAATAAAGAAACAAAAAAAAACAGAAGGAAAGGAGAGCAAGGAGAAGGAAAGGAAAAAAAAAACAGAAGCAAAACGTGAGGTAATGAAACTGCCTCTGTATGTATTTTGGGTAGTGTGTGTATATGTATTTGGTCAAGTAACTGCAACTGTAGCAATGGAAATGGAATGAGCATAATGGTATTAGTAGCATTAGTGTATTGTTAAGTTAGAATTCGCCAAAGAAAACAAAGTGGATGGGCTGCTGAGACGTTGAGCTTGAAACTGATACATATATATATGTAAACTGTCGAATGCATATGTATAAAATGATGCAGGTTGAAACCGATTTGGGTTGTGAATGAATTAGTGTGAGGAGAATGTAAGATGATAGGGGGAAACTATGGCAAATTTTACCTAGAAACTATGTCACTTAGGAGCTGTTAGCATTTGTAGAAGAGAATGAAAATGAATCAAAAGCAGTAGCAGCAGCTCGGTAGAACTGCAACAGAAGAAAGAAAGAAATAGTGAAAATGGTGAGATAGCAGTAGGTTGAGAGAATTGATTTTGGTGAGGGATCTAGGTGAGTTAGATGCTTGGATGAGTAGTTAAACATGTAAGATGAACATTGGAAACCATTGGGAATTGATTAGAGAAGAAGAGAATGAGACAGAGCATGGAAATAATTCCGTTCGTAGCAGACCATAGTTGGTCCGGGACCTAGGTCTTGAATAAAGGCCCGGACCAACCTTGCAAAATAACCGAGAGTGGTAATACATTGAGGGTCCGGGACTTAACCTAGGAGTAAGGACCCGGACCACTAGACAGAACTAGTTCGAGTGCTCCACTACACCTGGTCCGGGACTACCTTAAGTAGAAGGACCCGGACCACAACAAAAAAACAAGCCGAGAGTTCTGAAATGAGTAGGTCCGGGACTTAGGACCTAGACAAGGTCCCGGACCAACACCCAAATTTCACACCCGAGAGGAATTTAAATGAGCTGAAAGTTAAGGCCTTGTTTGGTGACATGTAAAGGCCCTAGGAAGTGTAAAAAGTGTTGAAGTGATTGAGAAGTGAGAACTGTAATTAACAAGAGTAAAACCGAGATAACGGGACAACGGGGTTAATACGGGAATAGCATTTTATTAAGTACCGTATGAGCTTAGTATTAATAATAATGTTTGAAACATTATCAGAGAGTCGTGCGTGACCCGAGCATGGTGAGATGCCACGGTAAAGTAAAACCCCGGTGAAAGGTATGATTTTCTCATGCCCCGTATGCTAACCGAGTTACTCTGATTTGTGTGTTTGTGTGCCGGCTTAATCAAGATTAAAGCATGAAAATAATCCCTTGTTTGATTATGCATGCATTGTTGTATGTTGAATGAGCTAACATACTTGTATGCCGGTGTGGTCTAACTTGGTGCATAGACCGACTCTTAGTGAGTACTGATTGACTAGAAACCCGTTGAACGGGTAGTCACATAACCAATGGTATTATGCAAACACACACAAGCTATCGATTAAAGTATAACGATAACACAAACATATGAACTCCCTAAAATGTGAGGAGATGTACGGGTTGAGTATATACCCGATAACGGTTAGAGAACCTTATTGAAACAATCCACGAAATAAATATGAGTGGAGAGATAAATGACCTCCATCGAGAGGATTGAAGTTAGTCCAATAATGTAAACATGTAAGAAAGGTAAAAGAGACCTAAGGGACTATGTGACTCCCTTGAGATACGGTCGACCTCTTATATGAGGATTTTACCCGGTATAAGAAAATATCCGAATGTACAAGCATATGATTGTGAGGGTAACCCTTAAACCTAAGATTACCCGAATTTAAGTAAGTTCCCAAAGTCATTAGAAACATCGAGAATGATGCTTCTAACTAATATACATGATATTATATAACTCCGAGAGAGGAGTGTATGGGAACGAGAGTAGTCCGAGAGTAGTCGGACCTAAGTAAAAGAGATAGGAACTAAGAGAGAATTCCGTGAGCTAGTTGAACCTTCCCACCATGCTAGACCCAGAGTAGGGTCGAAACCGGGGAAGTAAGACTATGCTAGAGTGCCATGAGTTTTGGCTTAAGTATGTAATAAGAGTAACAAGCGTGACGTAGGAGACCTGTAGTGTCTCGAGAATCTACAAGTGCTTGAGTATAATAACCCAAGAGTGTGGGTGAGTTAACGACAAGTATAAATAACCGAGAGAAAGGGGTGAGTATTAGTGTATGTAATAACCCGAGAGAATGGGTAAGTATAAGAATGAGTAGCCCAAGAGAATGGGTTTGTGTCTTACGAATAAGTAACCGAGAGAGAGGGTGAGGTATTGAATAAGTAAACAAGGCATGTGAGGAATAACCCTCATGCCTAAGAGTAACCAGTTACCACTAACAACATTGTTATGTTAGTTAGGAATCATGTTTCCGCGATTGGATGAGAATTCCTTGTGTGATATACATATATATTGTATTGCCATGATGCATGTTGTTTGATAAAATGAACTCCATGTATATCCGACCCAAAGTAGTCGGCGTACCGCGGTTAGCACGCGGTATATGCGAATTTCATGCGCAGCGTAAGATGACCCCCTAGGGGAACGTTTTAGTGTGCAGGTACTTGAGCTGACCACCGTTCGAGAGAGTAGGACGGGGACAGTATGAAGTGTGGGTAGTTAGATCGTAATTACTTATGCATTTGAATGAGGTGTAAGTCCGAGTATGTTATCGGCATCCGTATATTGTAGACTCGGTATAGTAAAGAAGTGAAATGATTATTATATTTGTATGAAGTACTCGGTTGTTCCAGTTCATCAGACCGTTACGGTATGTAAGAAAGGCCTGGTTAGCCACATGGGTGGCTAACGGCGTTGTTTCACCCTCGTGTTGTAATTAGAGTTCCGCTGCGTGAGTAGGAGTAATTAGTAACGGTTAAGAGGTAATGATGAGATTAACGGTTGGGGTGTTACACTCCTACATTCACAAGTGATTATGCCCACTTAGTTTACTTCTTAACTACGTTCCTAGCCCATTCCTAAGACATCATAACACCACTAATACTTTAGTAATCTGTTACACAGAAACAGATACCACAAGGAAATCTGAAGACTGGAACCGAAAGCCATGAAACCAGATAACTCCTCGTTGGTTCTTCTCTGTTTAATTAAAATCAAACTCCCAAGGCTTTTCCCTTAACTTACTTATCAGGTAGTTAAATGTAATAGGTCAGTCTTCAATTCTAAGCCAGCTCAAAATATCCAGATAAAGGCCTCTGAAGTTTCATGATACAGAAATATGAATGACTGCAATCTGAGGTGAATTTAAAGCTGGTAAAAACTGGGATTTGAATCGGCTTTGTTCTGTCTTTCTGTTTAATCCCTTATCTTGGTTTCTTTTTTTTTCTCAAGTCATTTAGCCCTTTAATTAAGTGTCTTGGTGTGGCTTTAGATACCTAGACAGAACCAAGATTATAAGGTTACGTTTCACAGAAATTAAATCTGAAGCTGATACTTATGACCTGCATAATTCTAATGATTCCTTTTAAACACTACCCATCTGCCTCTGATTCACCCCCATGTACTCCTTATCCAATCTCTTGTTTTATCTCCAATTTAGACTCAAAACTTCACAAACAACACTCACCTACCCCTCTGTATAGAAACAGAAATAACTAGAAATTAGAAACTGATAGAATATAGGACTGAAAACAGATACTGTTATACCTTTCTTCCTTTTCTGTTTTTTGCCTTGATTTTCCCAGTCTATGTCTTCATTTCCCTTAACTGTTGTAGTTACCTAACGTGTGCCTTATCACGGTTCTAGTTCTCAGGCAACCCAAAACCCTAAATACAAGATACAGAAACCCATCTTTACTGAAATACTGAAAACTGGTACTCTCTTCTCTTTCAGTTTTGTTTTGCTCACGCCCCTGGTTTTTTTTTTTGTTTTCGTTCTTAGCTTCTTCTGCCCCCATTGATAGCTCCCTAAGTTATGGGTTCTATTAACATTTTAAACCCCAACAGTAGCAGCCACACCCCTGAGAAACTCATATAAAGAAAACATATATTTTCTTTCAGAAACTAAAACTGATGTGTTTCCTTCTGTTACTGCTTCTCCTGCTCTTTTATTGTAATGTTTGTTTCTGTTCCTTTACTTTACTGCTTTGTGTAGTCGATTACTTAGTTGGCTAATGAGTGGTTTAATCTCCAAAACAACCCACAACAACAAGGGTTATACCTCTGAGAAGTTCATATACCGAAACACACATATTTCTTTTAGAAACTGAAGTTGATGTTTCCTTTCTGTTATTTTATCGAAATGTTGTTTCTTGTTTTCTTTCCTTATCTGTTTTTGTTTTTTTCTTTCACACTCTCATTACTAGTTCAAGTAATATAGGGTGTAACAGATTTAAGTTTCACCAGACCCAGATAGTCTAGTTAACATTTCTGAAAAGATTTTACAGACACAGAACCTGAATCACTAAAGCACAAAAACTGATATCCTTTCCCCTTCTGTTTTCCTTTCTGTTTCACCCTCGAATTTACTCTACAGTTTTCTCTCATTATCCACACAAGTATCCTAGGATGTGATAGCAGTGTATTAGCTGTATTAAGTTCACATTTGGGCCTATGCAGAAAGAAAACTGTATAGAATCAAAACTACTCAGCAACTAAACTCAGCAGTCTTGATTTGTTTTCTGATTAGAATTTCAGGTTGGAGTTAGCTTACCAGCTGAGTGTCTAGGCAGTTCCTCTTGGGATAATCCTTGTTGCAGTATTGAGCTTCAGTTCTTGAGTCACTCAACAGCAGCTGAGAGAAGTCCTAATAGTTAGACTTGACAGAATCAGAGGCAAAACACTGATTGAAAATGACCGAGACAGAGAAGAGGGAGAGACTTGTTGCAGTGTTTTCGCCTTGTGGGTTCTTGGGGTTTATTGCCCCAGGTTTCGAAGGGCTTGGGCTATAACTCGACAAACAGACTGGAGAGGAACCAAGAGGTCCGAAGTTTACTGGTTTATAAGAGGGAATGCAAGAGTACTTGTCAGTTTCTTCTTCGACTGAAACAACAAGACAAAGTTGGTTGTGGTTTACCTAAACTAAAATCCACACCAGGGGGGGCTAGCTCTTTTAACAGCTCTCTGTATTTTAGAAGAGGGTGCCACTAGTTAACAAAGTTGTTGCCATATGAACAGATTGAAGTTACCATCTTTGATCGGGCACAAAAAGAAACAGAAAAGATAGAAGTGCAGTCTTGACATGGGTTTACCTTCACTCAGGAGCAACAACATAGCTTACCTGAGTTGCTGCTTAGAACCGCATGCAGGGAAGAAACGAATAGTCAGGCAAGGTATTAAGCAGAGGGCAATTGCATCAGAGGTGGTGGTCATGGGCTCTAACTTCCTAGGAGGTATGGGCGTAACAAGAGAACCAGAGGGGCTGTCTCCTTGTCTGTTTGCCTAGCACAGATCGACATAGTAGCATGAATTAGTAGCCTTGGAGTTGCTGTTAAAGAGGCAGTGGAGGGAAAGGTTGTGGAAGTTAGGAAAACGGGTCCTGACGTGTGGGAGTTTGAAGCAGTACAATCTCTGATGTGTATACCGTGACTTGGGTTACTTTTGTTGAAATCAAAGATGGAATATGCAGTGTTTGTGGTCTCAGATTACAAGAAGGAAAGGGGAAAGATGCCATTCCCAATCAAGAATCCAGTGTAACTACTGGTGCTTCTCATTGTCTCCCCTACTCATTCACGGTATTGGAATCAGACAGCATAAGACATCGCGGACTGGATTTTTTTTTGTTCTCGGACAGAACCATAGAGTATGGGCAACTGAATAGAATAGGTTGTCGCCTGTGAGTTGGAGCAGGGGAATGAGCTGAATCATCTTGTTTTTCGTTTCTTCTCTCTTTTTCTTTTTCTGTTGTTCGATGCCGTTGTCTCGAGGGAGAAGAAGGGAGTCGATGCTTCAGGGAGTGCGTGACTGATTCTGTTTGTTTCTTTCTTTTCATTTACCTCAGTCGTTTAATACTAGTCTTAATTCGGGTGTGTTAGATACCGAATATGAGCATAGCTCAACCGGTTAAGCACTCGAGGGAGGTACGGGAGGTCTCGGGTTCGAAACTCAGCGGGAGCGTCTTTGCTCCCCCTCCCTTTTTTTTCTTATAATTAATACACAATTTTATTTTCATATTTATGTGACTACACATTATATCGTGTTATTATTTTTTTTTTATTATTTTGTTACGAAGTTACGTGACGACATTGCTACTTATTCATGACGTTATAATATCGTAACGTAATGTTACGTATATGTACTTTCGTGTTCGTACATATATATATGTACTAGATTTAATTGTTCGTACGTTATTTTATGTCCATATTATAAAACGTGTTATGATTTTATACGTTTAATATTTAGGGGAATTTCAAATACTTACGATGTGAGTCTACAATTAAGTGAGGTATTTAGTAGTTAGAATTTATAGAAGGTTAATAAATAGGAATTTGATACTTAAAACCTTTGAACCTTTTATTAGATAAAACTAAGTTACATAAGATATTATATTGTTATACTTTACGGTAATGGGAAATAATGATAGGTTATTTGAGTATTAAATATGAGAATTTTCATAATAAATTATCTTATTAAATAATTAACAATTTCACTTACGAACCAGAATTTAATTCTTTGATAAATTCTACTCTATGTAGATATATTGTCCATCCTAAACACAATAAAGGAAATTAATTTACTAAGTTATTCCTTTGAAACCTTAGGATTTGGAAAACAATTTAAAACGTATTTAGGGCTTAAGTTTAATGAAGTTTAGTACAAAGGATTATACATAGTCTATAGAGAGAATGTGTGTAAAAATAAAACATTTAGGAAATTAAATGTAAGTAAGGATACATAAAAGGTTATACTAAACACCTTATTGTATAGGTAATAATAAAACATATAATATACCTTGTGAATACTAAATGTAAGATTAATTCGTTAAATCTAAGTTAACTATGGTATAGTTATTCAGGATGAGAAGCAATTTAACATCTTATGACAAGTTTATTAGATGGTTGTAATTAAAGTCATTCTGAACTAAATATGAGATAATTGAGTTTAGCAGTTCAATTAAGTGATAATAAAACGCGTCTACACACTACGATTTCAATATACAAGATATAGATCTTAATTAAGTTAAGGGAAAGACTTAATCATAATGGGTTATCTAGTAGATATTGTTTGAATACATAATCATTACATTGTGAATTAATAGCATAGTATTCTGGGATAAACCTATTATAGGTCATAGGACGATGTTCATTCTAAAGTAAGAGTAAAAGTATTGAGCTTAAGAATTGTTATTGGAATCGTGAGATTTATTGGATAACATATAATGCACTTATGTTATAAAGGTCTTAAAATGTGAGAATTATGGTTAAGTATGGGTAAAGTGGATAAGAGTGGAACAATTAACAAGTGTTAATAAAATACGTTCTTTGCTCTTACAACCTTGAGTTATACAACATTCTAAGACAAGTCAAAGGCGATACAACATTTGAGTGAGGAGTTTATTTAAGTTTAACATAGGCTACAAGTGATTGATGTTAGACTACCTTTAATATTCTTCAGAGTACTGCTAATGGGCTTTATGGAATGTTTTGGAAAACGCTAACTGAGCTTGAATGGATTTCAAAAGGAAACTGTGTGTATGACTAACTCAGCTTGTGTGACTAACTAAGCGTTGAATGTAAAACTCACTTGGGTATTGGTTCCTTCTATTTGGTTGTTCTATTAGACATTGACTGCTTAGGGTTTACGCTTCTGCACTCTGTAAGACTGAGTGTTTTGGTATTGCTCTAGGTAGTTAGTGATCTGGTGGAAATTTGGAAAAGTCAATTTTGGTAAATTCTTCTTTTGACTCTGGATATCGTTTCATCCATGAGCTGGTTCTTGAGGTTTCGACGTGCGCGCGTCTTCAATGGTAACAGTGAGGGGCTGTATATCCCCTGTCCCAAAAAGGGACGTGGTAGAGAGTGAGGGGCTGTATATCCCCTGTCCCAAAAAGGGACGTGATAGACAGTGAGGGGTTGTATATCCCCTGTCCCAAAAGGGACGTTGTTAATAGTGAGGGGTTGTATATCCCCTGTCCTAAAAGGACGTACTTGGCGGTGGGGGCCATCTCTCCCAGTTGAATTATTCCACTCATGAGTTATTGGTTCTTGGATCTATATTTTCATTCCTAGTCCTTTGTGACTATCTGAGTCTTTCTACTCCTAACAGGAATTGGGTTTAACTAAGGCATTGGATGTTCACTAACACATGGTGTGGTTTTGTTTCACTAATTTTACCTTCCTATTATTTATCTTTATCCTTAACTTGTTATCTTTGGCTTGGTGATTTTAAAGTGCCTTGTTTCCCTGTTTTACTTTCAAGAGTTAATTTCAAGTTACTGTTTATTTGGAAGAGTTATGTTTTAAAGATTGCTTTGGAGAATTGTACCAGTTCCATTCCAGGGACTGACTCACCCCTCCCGGGGTGGGCTGCTTGGTTTCATCTTGCAGGTATAAATTGTTTATACAGGTGGCCACGAAGAGCATGAGTGATTGGGATAGGAATTAGGAATGCGGAGAGTTATTCTATTTTACTAGTAGTTATGTTATGTTGTTTTTCTCGAGTTCAAACTGTAGCTTTTGTAATTTTATAAGTTGTAATTGGTGAGGTTGGGTGTCGGGTGTTTGGAACCCGATGGTCTGTAAACGCCAGTAGAGATTTCATATTCCGCTGTATTTATTGTAAATAGGGGTGTTACAAACCCACACCCCGACGACCAGTCTGAGCCTGCCGCTGCCCCACTATGCGCTGACGGATTCAGATCTGCTAGAGCCCGGGCTTAGTACGATCAGGGCGGGGCCTTCGTCATTGTGAGGCGCATCAGCGATGAGGCATCAGCTGCCGCCGGGCTTACAGACCTATTTAAGAGGATTGGCGCCACCAGCATCTTGCGCATGGGCGTGGTGTCTTCTCTCCGGAGCTGGTACGAGAGTGCTACGCCAATGTTGGGGCATCAGATACGACACACAGCATCACATCATACATACGCCAGTTCCAGGTGGAGGTAACCCCTGAGACTTGCTGATCTTTTATTCCTCCCGGACAATGATGCTACACATTTAGAGTTTACGGAGGAGTCACTTAGGGAGAGTAAGTCTAGGTGGTTACAAGAGGTCGAGTTTGTCCAGCTTTGGTTCTTCTGCGTTCAGAGACAAAGGATAAGTGTGAAACATATAAGCTTTTAAGGGCTTAATTACCTTATAATCTGCTACAATTTAAGCAATGTTTCTTGCTTATTATGCGTTTTCCCTAAGATTGATGTTTGATATGAACTGATGCATTTTATATGCTAAATATAGGAAAAACCCAGATAAATGAAGAGTTTTACATCATAAGGATTGCAAAACAACAAACGGGGAACAAATCCGGAAAAAGAGGCGAAGATTGGTCACGTCCGGGTCAGGATAGCCGGACGCAAATCCGGACGTCTAATGTCCGGATCTGGACACGACCCGGACGTGACCTAAAAATCCAGATCCGAGAGTTCTCTGTCTGTCCGGATCCGGACAACGATCCGAACATATTTCGAGTTTCAGATCTAGAGGTTCTGTGTCACGTCCTGATCCGGACACAGATCCGGACGTCACACCGAGATGAAAAATAAAAATGCAATCGCGCTGATAATCGGGCTTTCAGCGCGATTATCAGCCGAAAGCAAGTCTAACCCATACCTCAATGATTATTAATACAGAGCCATGCTCAATTAATCACTCACTCACCAAACTTCCACTAACCTTTGTTTCATTTCTAAGCCTATATAAACCCAGCTTCAGCCTTCATTTCAATTCGTCCCAGACTTGCGAGTCTAACCCCTTCTCTCCTCTCTACACTTCCTCTCATCCACGATTAAACCATCCATCTCCATTCATTAAACTTTCTTCCGTAACTCTTCACCCTCACCCACAGACAAGAAAACTGCTCACGGGTTCATTTTTTACCCACGTCCGGATCCGGACACCACTAGAACAACACGTCCGGATCTCCGTCCGACCCAGACAGGGACGGACTCAGACAAGTGTGGAAATTGCAAATCGACCCGGCTTCTAAAATCAGTTTTTCTGAAATCCCTCTATCCTTATGCTGTTATATTGAGCATTGTTATTTTGTCTATGGCTGAGTAGTTCGCTTTTAATTACGGTTTACTACGTATCTCTAGAATAATTATTGTAACACCCATCCAAAGCCTATCGTGGTTATCGCAATCTGAACACTTAATCGAATTGTCGCAGCGGAATATACAACACTTGGACCTTGCCACGGTCTGATCGTTAGAATATACCGGCTTAAATACTTACAATACTTATCCAAAAACACTTACCCAACTTAAACATCAACATTCTCAATACCACAACCAACCGAGTACTAGTATCTTATACACAATCCAAACTTACATCAGTTTAATATAAACAGTCGGGTGCACAGGCGCAACCCGAACTCAAAATAAATGTTCCCACCTAAGTCTAACCGCTCCTACTCTCGTAGTGCGTCCTCATGGGCCTCTTACCTGCAAGTGTAAAAATAGCCCCCGAGGGGGTCAGCACGAATGCTGGTACACCCTCTCATGGCCCCCAAGCTAACGGGGCTACGACGACTAATTGTCGATAGCATGGAAATTGATTACATACACAAACATAATATGAAGTGCAATAACAATAACCACAGATGAACATATATAGTTCACAAGCAATGAACGACTCAAGCGTTCCCTAATCAAGTGGGTTAGTAACCCCCTCCTTAGTCCTCATTTCCTTAATCTCAGTTCCTTACCTTACCTTAATCTTAATCTCAATCTCAATCTTAATCTCTGTATACAAACCTTTCCTGGAAGGGATTGGTTGTATCTAATTCGAACCTGGGATTTAGGTGATCCCACCGCACCATCTTAATGCCACCTACTCTGGACGGGAGTCCAGCGTAGCTGAGCCGGCAACCGGCCCTAGGCACAAGTCCGAAGACAAGTCCTTAAGCGGAGGGCGGATCTGATTCAGATACCGTCCCCCTTTCCTTAGCATGCATGATGACCGGAGATCGGTCCCGGGTTTCCTCACTCAAGTTCCAGTTAGTAAACATCTTAAACACCATGTGCTAGCTAAGCCTTAACGGGCATTAACCAACAACCATCAACTTAACTCTTATTCTTAACTCAGTAAGTACTAAACTTGGTTAGTAACAATCTCAAGTCTCGCGGGTTAGTGTAAAATAACACAATCACAACGAGAGCATTATAACCGGTTGCATGCTTTATCTTGTTTTAGTCATAGCAAATAAACAGATAGCACACAAGCCGAGGGACACCTCGTTAGCAAGCAGGTCACAAGAAGGATTGTACCGTTCACCGTCGATCGTTGTTTGACTAATCTTCTTCGGGGTCCCAACTCACAAACCTAAAAACATTCTTTTTTAGGTTATTAGTTATTTGCACCTTACTTAACTCACTTAGTCTCTAAGGACTTCCATTCAATAACCTCTCAAGTCTTTATCACTTAGTCTTACAAACTTTACTTTAAACATTAAAACTTATACTTAATCTTAACTTAATTCCTTAAGTTCTTAGGGTCCCAATCATTACTACCCTACCAAAGGTATACCTCTTTACCCATTACCATTCTTAGAATTTGAAATTTCTTTTTTTTTTTTTTTTTAGGCTCGACCGGACTTACCGACCGGACTTGCCTAAGTCGGTCCATTCCAGTACCTTTTACCGTTGGAAAATTCACTCCGACCGGACTTATATGTCCGGTCCTATGTCCGGTCGATTCCAGAGACTTATTACCGTACAAAATTCATGCCGACCGGACTTGACAAGTCCGGTCCCATGTCCGGTCCATTCCAGAAACATTTTCCCTCACAAAACACAAGCCCGACCGGACTTGTAAGTCCGGTCCCCAAGTCCGGTCGATTCCAGAAACATTTTCCGGTAGTGTAACAGAGCCCGACCGACCTTGCAAGTCCGGTCCTAAGGCCGGTCGGCTCTAGAAACTTGTTTCTAAATTCTCTTTCAACTCCAAACTTCTCCTCATATATTCTCATATGTTATAACCTCATTTGGGCACCTCAAATACACCTTAAGCCCTCCTTAAAATACCTTAAATCATCCACCAAGATCCACCTTAGTCATTATGCATTTTCCTTGTAATAATGCTAACACTTGTAATGTTTTCCTCTAGGTTTCTAGGTGGTGGTTCATACCTAGTGTAACCACTATGCCAAATGTTTTCTTCACCACTATAACATCATCTCCCAAGCATCTCTCACTATCTAAAACTCTTTTAAACATTTACTTAAGTTCCTTAACAAGTCTAAACTTCCATCATCATCACATTATTTCCTTCCTAGTTGTGCATCAACATTTGCCTAAGTCCTAAACACTCGAATACATTCTCTTGATTCCTAAATCTTCCATGGTGATACCTAAGTCATCATAAGTCATTAAAACACCTTAACTTCACCCTTTTTCATCAAGACAACCCATAGAACATTCCTAGTACTTCCTTAGTCATTAAATTCCCTTAGGATATCTTAAACACTTAAACTCTCCTTTAAATTTTGCCATGGGTTCTCTAGTATATAGTACTTCCTAACAATGGTTTTTCTCCATCAAAAACCAATACCACACAAATTCTCATCACAACACCTTAACACCCAACTTGCACTAAAACTTCACCACATCATCATTTAATGCTTGGCACTTAGGCCCTTAAATAACAATAATCTTAACCACTGAATTTCCACATATATATGCCTTCAACCTGCGAATACACTCAACAAGGCTCCCATTGAAATAAAATGCTTCTTGTACTTCACCTTTATATTCTTAAACTATCTCTTTTCTCATTTGCTCCTTAGTCACAAGTTCACAAGAATAGTCATTGTTTCTCCTAGGTTTTATAGCACCTTCCCAATATAAACTCTACACTAAACTCATCATATACCCACATCTCATTCCCTTAAACAACAAAACACCTTAAGGTAAGTAATTTACCTTGTTTTCTCACAAGCTTAAAAGCTTTTCTCCTTAGGTTTCTTTGTTCAATCTCGGTCACCAATGTGATTCTCCTTGCCAATGTTCTAACCAATATCCAATGACTCCAATGAGTACTAGATAACACATTAACCCTAAGGAACAAACCCTAGGTTTAAAATATGTTTTAAGGTATTAATGTGATTGTTTTACCTTGGTTTCTCAAGACAAACTTGGATGTGAAGCAAGAAGGACCTCCTCTCTCCTTTGAAGAGTAGAAACAAGCTAGAACAAGGCATAAACATGGAGTCCCATGAGTATATATTTTCGGTCATGTGAAGAAAATGGTGGAAACCTAGATTTTCTTACACTTTCTTTACCTTAAGAGAATGGAGATGCCAATGGAGTCTCCAAACTTGAATTTCCTCCTCTAATGGTGGTTTGACTTGGCACCAAAATGAAGCTCTTGAAGTTTTGAAAAGATAGAAAGGAGGAGCTTGAGCTAACTAAGAAGAATATGTATTTTGTTTTGGATTTGGAGCTAAAATGAGCAAGATGTGTGCAAGAGAAGGTGGAGCTAGCATGGAGGGAGCTTCACGTTAATGGAGAAGAGAAAGAGAGCAAGAAATCGTGTGAACAAGGAAGAATGAAGAAGTGAGGAGAGAGGTAAGCAAAATGTGATATTTATCTTAAAAGGTGAATAGTACTTTATGCTTTATAACTTACTTATTTTGCTTTCTCTTTACTTAGCTAGATAAGTGTGGTGAGTCACACTTAAAAAAACCGGCCCCCTTTAGTGAATGAGGGTAGTTTAGTCTTTGTTGACCAAATGTCTCACTTATATAGACTTATGTTATAAACTAGCTTAATTAATTCACTATTCATCAAAAACAAGGCACATTGTTGTGAAATTTTTGATTTCCCATTGATATAGACCTCCAAATGTGATACTATATAGTACACATATTAATTAAAGAGTAATGATGGACATTTAGCCATTCAAAACTCATTTACAAGACAATTTTTCAAAAACGTGCTTTAAGACTCCTTAAAGCACATTTTGTGTTTTAACTTGTTTTCAAGCTTGGTTTTCTTTGGTAATTGACTTAAAATGACCATTAGGATATTACTAAGGTCTTAGAACAATATTTGGGTACTCTCCCAAGTCTCTCCAAGCTTAGAGCACGTTTTTGTTTAAACTGCTCTTTGGTGTTTCCTTATATTTTCTTTGATTAGAAATGTTTCTTAATGTTTCTAAGGCATTATTTAGCCTCCTTATATCTTAGTTTATCATTTAAACACCATATCTAAGTTTGGGGTATTTCAATCTACCCCCCTTAAAAGAACTTTGTCCTCAAAGTTCACACATGTGTTTAACCATTCACGGTACACAATTCTCTTAATCTTAATACCACATCTTATATTCACATTCATACATCTCAAGACTCAAAGGTCAATCTCAAATACAATACATAAGTATCATACATAACTCAAACTTACACCGAAGTGTAGCAACTTACACAAATTCACATCTTAAACAACCAAACAAACGACAAACATGATCGTTTCCTAACTCAAAAGCGAGGAAGCTCTACCCCCTTAAAAAGGGGTACGCCCGTACCCTATACAGACGATCTAGTCAGTAAATAAAGAAGGGTACTTCGCCCTCATCTTATCCTCTAATTCCCACGTGGCCTCTTCGACATCCTGGTTAGACCAGAGAACCTTCACCAGTCGCACTGACTTGTGTGGCGAGTGTCCCTAGTCTTTCTGTCCAAGATTCTCTGAGGAGTCTCCACGGATCTCATATTTGGTTCTAAAGTCAACCTCTCAGGTTCTAACACATGGGAGGGGTGGTGCATGTATTTCTTCAGCTGTGAAACATGAAAAACATCATGCACTTTACCCAGCTCAGCAGGTAAATTCAACCTGTAAGCAACCGGGCCCACCCGCTCCGTAATCTCATAAGGACCAACAAATTTCGGGCTTAACTTGCCCTTCTGCCCAAACCTGAATACACCCTTCATCGGTGATACTCGCAGAAATACCTGGTCGCCCACTGCGAACTCCAGGTCCCGTCGTCGAACATCAGCATACGACTTCTGCCTATCTTGAGCAGCTTTCATGTTCTCCCTGATTTGCTGAACTTCAGCCTTAACTTGTTCTAAGTACTCTGGTCCTATAATGACCGTCTCACTCGACTCATCCCAGCAGAGCGGTGTACGACATGGTCTACCGTACAACGCTTGAAAAGGTGCCATCTTGATCGAAGCGTGATAGCTGTTGTTGTATGAAAACTCGATCAGATGCAATCTGTCAATCCAACTGCCCTGGAAGTCTAAGGCACATGCTCTCAGCATGTCCTCGAGTGTCTGAATAGTACGCTCAGTCTGACCATCTGTCTGAGGATGGAACGCGGTACTCAGTTTGAGTTCTGTACCCAACGCTTCTCTGGTAGCTCTCCAGTACCCGAAAGGAATCTGGTATCTCTATCTGACACTATGGTCTTTGGTATGCCGTGATGTCTCATGATTTCTTCTCAAATAACTCAGCTAATTTGGTCACCTTCCAAGTATCCTTCATCGGTATGAATCGGGCTACTTTGGTAAGGCGATCCACCACCACCCATATCATGTTGAGACCTCCCCTAGCAGGTGGAAGCCCAACTACGAAGTCCATGGAGATATCATGGAACTTCCACTCCGGAACTGGCATCGACTGTACCATTCCGCCCGGTCGTCTGTGCTCGAATTTCACCTTCTGGCATGTGAGACACCTCAAGACGAACTCGGTAACATCTGTCTTCATTCCCGACCACCAGAAGTATCTCTTCATGTCTTTATACATTTTAGAGGCTCCCGGATGGATGGAAACTGAAGAACAGTGTGATTCTCTAAGTATACGGTCTTTCAGATCCGTGTTACCTCGTGGTATGCATAATCGGCCCTTAAGTCTGATCAGATCATCATCATGAAGTCTGAAGTCGTATTTCTGACTCTCAAAGGTACCATCTGTCAGCTTCTGTCTGACCTCTCTCATATACTCATCAGTCCTCTGAGCCTCTCGCACCTCATCAACCAAGCTGGAGAAAGAAACTAGCGAATGGAGTGAGTGTGCTCGACGGCTCAGGGCATCTGCTACAACATTGGCCTTCCCTTCTTTGTATTGGAGGTCAATGTCATAGTCTTTCAAAAATTCTAACCATCTCCTCTGTCGAAGATTTAACTCCTTCTGAGTGAATATGTATTTCAAACTCTTGTGATCGGTGTAGATCGTGACACTAACCCCGTATAAGTAGTGGCGCCATATCTTCAAAGCGAAGACTACAGCTCCCAGCTCTAAATCATGTGGGGGTAGTTCTCCTCATGTTTCTTCAACTGGCGTGAGGCATATGCCACCACCTTGCCATGTTGCATGAGCACGCAACCCAGCCCTCTGCCGGATGCATCACAATAAACCTCAAAGCCCTCTGTACCGTCTGGAATGGTCAGTACCGGTGCAGTGGTCAGTGAGTCCTTCAAGCGCTGAAATGATGAAAAGATCCTCACAGTCATCTGTCCATAGAAATGGTGCATCTTTCTTCATCAGACTGGTCATCGGCTTCGCGACCTTGCTGAAATCTCTAACAAACCTCCTGTAGTAACCTGCCAGACCGAGAAAGCTCCTGATGTCGGTAACAGTCTTCGGCCTTGGCCAGGTACGTACGGCATCAATCTTTGCTGGATCCACTGCGATCCCAGCATCTGAGATGACATGACCTAGGAAAGAGACCTGGTCAAGCCAAAACTCACACTTGGAGAACTTAGCATATAGCTGGTTCTCCCTTAATATTTCCAACACCCTCCTCAAATGTTCCTCATGCTCAACCTTAGACTTTGAATATATCAGAATGTCATCAATAAAAACCACAACCGACTTGTCCAGCTGCTCCCGGAACAAGCGGTTCATCAGATCCATAAACTTCGCTGCGGTGCGTTCGACAAACGAACGGCATCACTGTAAACTCATAGTGGCCGTATCGTGTCCGGAATGCCGTCTTCTCAATATCTCCCTCCTTAATGGCTATCTGATGATACCCCGATCTGAGATCAATCTTGGAAAACACAGATGCTCCCTTCAACTGATCGAACAGATCGTCAATGCGGGGTAGTGGGTACTTATTCTTCACTGTCACTGCATTCAGCTCTCTGTAGTCGATGCAGAGGCGGAGACTACCATCCTTCTTCTTCACGAAGAGGACTGGCGCTCCCCATGGTGACACACTTGGTCTAATGAATCCTTATCCAACAAATCTTTCAGTTGTTCTTTTAACTCAGTCATTTCTGCCGGAGCCATACGGTATGGTGCTTTGGCTATCGGTCCGGTACCAGGTAGCAGCTCAATGGTGAACTCTACCTCCCGAGTGGGTGGCATGCCGGGCAGTTCCCGTGGAAATAAGTCGGGGAACTCCGACACTACCGGTAAGTCGGGGTCGAACTCAGGGTCTCTCTCTATGTCCTGTACATAGCAGAGGTATACTTCTTCCTTTCTCCTTAATTCTCTATGCATTGCCATGGCGGTGATGATCTTAGTCGAAGGCTCTCTGGGCCTCTGGCGGTATGATATTGTTACCCCAGACGGACTCCTGAGCAGCAATCTATGCTCGGCGCAGAGGATACGTCCCTTGTGCCGCTCCAACCAGTTCATCCCGAAGATAACATCAAATCCTAGCTTACTGAACTCAATGAAACTGACTGGGAAGTCTTCCCCCTTAATTTGATGGTGGCTCCTCGGTAGTAACGAGTGCAACGAACCTTCTCCTTAGACGGGAGCGTAACCGTGAAGTCGGGTAGCTCATCAGCGTCTAGCCCCAACCTGCTCGCAAATGATGCAGAGACAAAGGTATGCGAGGCCCCTGAGTCGAAGAGAACTGATGCCTCAATCCCATTGATCGGAAAGGTGCCGGTGAGGATAGTACCGCTAGCGTCGGCCTGTGCCTCTGTGAGTATGCTTAGTGCACCTTCCGTACCGAGTCCATAACCTAATTGTGTTCACAAGCTCCATGAGTATTGATGGTATAACAAGAGTCGTAACAATTATATGAACAACACTGTTATTTTATTCATGACCATCCTGTTTACAACATGTGCTTCAATCTTACATCTCATTTCTCATCTCATTCTAACATTACATGGCTAATATTGTCTAAAGGTTAGGTTTAATCTTCCTGGTCTCATATGCGTCGCATTGATTACTGCTGACGGTGCTGTATTCAGCTTGATTCTCTTAATCCCATGGTATAACATCCTTGATTCTCCTCCCAAAATTAATACATCACCTGACTTAAGTACTATCTTATCTGCACGGTCCGCACGCTTCTGCTCGCCGTATAAAAACTCCGCATCATCTCCAATGGACCAAGACACTACGGGTATCCCTCTTTCGAGAGACTCCGTTGTCTCGTCCTTATCCTGGTGTAGTCCCAGTTTCCCATCTTTTCGTAGAAGTTTACAATGCAAATGTCTGCTGGATGTCTGGAATCGGTTCAGCTTCCAACTGCTGAGCGATTTCCATGACTTGTGTAATAACTGGATGGAACTCTTCGGGTATTCCCGGTGGTGAGACTCCATCTTGCTCCCTGTGGTTTGGTAATTCTTGGCATACGGATTCCAATCCTTGCCCAAGCTCATCATCTTTAATTTCATCTTTGCTCCCCCTGGGTACTCCGGTGTGTAAAAACCTCCCGGTCCCATTCCTAGTTGATTGCATCTCCTGATGATGGCTATTTGTGCTTCGGGTGTCAGGTATCCCCTTAATAAAATCATACCTGGGCGGATAACCTGACATTGTTCGGTTGGAAAGTGTGTGGTTTCGATGTCGGTGTGCTCCGGGTTAGATGTAGATGGTATTGGGGTAGCAAATGTTGAATCTTCCTAAAGTGGTAGTAGGATATCTTACTTAAGTTCTAATCTCATCTTATTCTTACTTAACTCATATATTTCACCAAACATGCATGATAATGCGGTGTAAGCAGGTAGTTTTATTACTAAATGTTTATAGTGGTACCTGGCCTCGATGAGGGCTCAGGCTCATCGTCCCGATCCACCATGTGTAGAGTGGGCCCCGTCTTCTGGGTCGCCCGTGGGTTCTTGTCCGCCGGCTGCTGCACTTTCCTCTGACCGTCAGATCCAGCTCCCTGATCGGTCTTGCCCTTGCCCTTGGTGTCGGGCCTATAGGCTCTGCTAGCAGGGTTCCGGTAACACTCATAAGCTCGATGCCCGTAGATACCACAGAAGTTGCACTCCACCTTATTTCCCTTACAGTCGAGCCCGGGGTGGTCCTTGTGACACCATCTACAGATGAAGCGTCGCTGGTAGCCACCACCGGCTCCCCTCTCAGTCTCAGATCCTGATGATTCTATTGTCAATTCTCATATCTCAAACGATTACTAATTTATTTCTTAACTCATTCAATATCAATTTTTCACCCTTTGCGCCTTAGAGCGCAGGGGTGTAGCTGCAATAGCATAGGTCAGCTTCAATGGCTCTTCCGAAGCCTTCTCCTTTTCCTCCT
>CM041782.1:279554787-279562016 GCA_023374045.1 Limonium bicolor | reverse complement strand
TCAGTTTGCACCGCTTGGCTCAGTTATATGTGGATGAGATAGTACGTCTGCACGGAGTTCCGGCTTCGATTGTGTCTGACGAGATCCGAGGTTCGTGTCCAGATTCTGGCAGAGTTTGCATCAGGCTTTGGGGACGAAGTTGTCTTTCAGTTCAGCTTACCATCCTCCTCAGTCAGATGGTCAGACAGAGAGGACAAATCAGGTCCTTGAGGACATGCTCAGAGCATGTGTGTTGGACTTTGGGGGCAGCTGGGATCAGCACGTTGCATTGATTGAGTTCGCGTACAATAACAGCTTCCAGACTAGTATCGGGATGGCTCCGTTTGAGGCCTTGTATGGCAGGAGATGCAGGTCACCCATCTGTTGGGATGACCTGAAGGAGAGAGCCGTGATTGGTCCAGACTTGGTTCAGGATGCTGTGGGCAAGATTCAGTCTATCAGAGAGCGCTTGCTTGTGGCTCAGAGTCGTCAGAAGAGCTACGCCGATCAGAGGAGGCGACCTCTAGAGTTTGAGGTGGGCGACATGTGTATCTGAAGGTTTCTCCTTCGAGGAGTTGTCCGGTTTGGGAAGAGAGGCAAGCTTAGCCCTCGTTTTGTGGGTCCTTTTGAGATCCTGGAGAGGATCGGACCGGTTGCCTATCGTCTAGCTTTGCCTCCGTCGTTGGCAGGTGTTCACTGTGTGTTCCATGTTTCTATGCTGAGGAAGTATATTCCGGACCCATCTCATGTGATCGACTTCAGTCCGCTTCAGTTGAGGGAGGACTTCACGTTTGAGGCAGTTCCTTTGAGGATTTTAGCGCGGGATGTCCGCAAGCTCAGGAGTAAGACCATGCCCTTGGTGAAGGTGCAGTGGTCGGGTCAGTCGGAGAAGAGGCGACCTGGGAGGTCGAAAGCGAAGTTCGTTCCAAGTTCCCCGCCCTTTTCGAGCAGTAGGTATGTTTTAATTTCGAGGACGAAATTCTTTTAAGGGGGAGGTGATGTTATAACCCAAGATTTGGTTATTTTTATTTCGTCACAACTTCTCTTAGGTTGGTTTAATCTTAATTCAGGACATGGAAGTCTTTTGGATAAAGTCAGGGGCGTGGAGGTCTTTTTGTTATTTATTTTTGGTAAGGGTTTTGTTTTATCAATTAAGGGATATTAGGCTTCTCTTATCGGATGTTATCACGTTCTGTTCAAACCCCTTATTCCCGATCAGTTTCTCTCAGAGACGTGGTGCCTTCCTTCTTCTCTCTTCTCTCTTCACGTTTGCTCTTCATCAATCTGTCCAATTCTGATGATTGGAGACTTGACTACTGCTGTGAATTCTCTTTGCCTCGCTGCTCTCTTCGCAATCAGTTTGTATATCGTTTGGTAGTGTTGCTATTCAGTTTGGAGAACTCCTCAATCCCTAATTTCCTTCTCTACAATCTGATTGTGAACCAGTAACCTCCGATTCTGCGTCGATCCTCTCCTCCGCTGTGGATTGCTGCTGTTTCACTTAATCGTATTCAGGTGAGGGGTTCATTCCGTTCCGTTTCAGTTTTGGTGTTGTGGTCAGTTCTGATTGAGAGTGTCTCTGCGTTGTATTCAGAATTCAGTGTTTTGGTTGGCATCCTCTGGTCTGCATTTCGGGATTCTGCATGGTTGGGCGCTGCGTTTTCTGATTCAAGATTCGTCTGTCAATAATTGAGGTAGGTGGCTGGTGGATTCAATTAGTGTGTTCAGCCTTGGGGAGTTTCGAATTCTGGTTTTTCTAGTGTGTGATCTGCTTTTGCGTTGTGTTTGTGAATCAGTCCGTTTGCGTTGTTTGAATAATTACAACCCCCAAGGTTGTTTTCACAATGTGTGATGTTTTGACATTGTTTAATGCCTCTGATTGTGTAAAATCGCCTCTGTCTCTGTGTTTTTCGGCATGTCCGAACTTCTGTCCGACCGTTGAAGTTCGGACATGCCCTCTGCGCTTTAATTTCTGAAGTTTTCGCTGTGTCCGAACTTCCGTCCGAGCTTTGAAGTTCGGACACAGCCTTCTGCATTCTCTGATTTTGTCTCGACTTGTGTCCGAACATGGATGTCCGGACACAAGTTCGGACTCTGCCGTGTCTGATTTCCGAAGAACGTCCGAACATCTGTCCGAACCTTGGATGTTCGGACACCTCTACTGTCTCTACTTCTTTTTAAAGTTCGACCTGTGTCCGAACTTTGTAGTCCGGACACATGTTCGGACATCTGTCTGATTTCGCCTTCTGAGTCTCGACTTGTGTCCGAACATTGATGTCCGGACACAAGTTCGGACATGGCTACTGTTTTGACCATAACTTGCTCATTTGAGCTCCGTTTTGACTTCCGTTTGCGGGGTTGGATTCCCTTTCTGATTTCCAAGCTATCTATGTGCTTTCTGGTGCCTTTGGTGCACATATGCTTATCTGTATTTAAGCTTCTGTTTTGGGACCTAGTTATCTCTGTGTCTGAGCCTTTGGATGGCTGGTTACGCTGTCTCGTAGCGCGCTATGTAGGATCCTTCTGTTCATGGGTGATGTTCCCCGTTCTGTTCACGGGTGTTTACACCTGTTCTGTTTACGAGTGAGGTTTCCTCGTTCTGTTCACGAGCTGGTTGCTTGTTCTGTCTGTATGCTGTGATCGCTAGTGTCCCACTCTGTTTTCTGCTTCTATCTGCTTCTGACTCTGTTTAGTCCTCTATCATATGGACTTCTGTTCTGTTTTCTGACATGCTTTTGGATTCCTTGACTCCTTCTGATTTGTTAACATTCTGTAAAATGTTTTGAGCATGCTGGTTGATGAAGTTTGTCATCTACTGGGCATAGTTGTGTGCTCATTCCCTCTTCTACTTTATCTAACATTGCAGATTGATCAGCGAGGGTCACTCCCTCAGCTCTGGAGTTTAGTTCATTTTGTTATTTGTTTCGTTGAGACTTGTATTTGAATTTGAGCCTTTGGGCCACTTTGTTAGCTTCCGCTTCTGATATTAGTTTTGGTGGGTTCTGTAATACTTTTGGGATGTTGCGACATCATCTTGATTATACTTTATTTAAGTATTCTGTTTGGGCCTTATTTGCTTATTTGCTTTGAATATTAGAGCCTTGCGTTATTAAGTAATAATACGCGGCGTGTAATACCCCTAACTCCTAGGCCAGTGTTTGGGGGTGTTACAATCTCGGGACTTCCATTCTTGGAATCTACTATTGTCGGTTCTTGTCTACCATACGGTGATTTCACATTGCCAACGGTTTTCCCGAGTATGAGAGGTCTTTCCTACATCTCTACGTTCTTTCCCAAATTACAAAAGGGTTCGTGGAGGGCGGGTCTGATATTGTCAGGTATCCGGTACACACCGGAGTTCCTTACTACATACTCTCTAACCTATCACTCAGCCCTTAGCCCTAAGCTTCTAGTTCCTAACTCGGTATTTCCTACTTGGTATTTCCAGTCATCAGCGATACTTCGCTCTGATACCACTTTTTGTACACCCCTACCGCTAATACCGTCATTACCTCATACTTACATACCGTCGCAGCGGATACATACATTACACAACATGGGTGATACAATACCGTTAGCCACCCACATACTAACAACCTACAACTACATACAGCATCATCTACAACCGAATACCGAGTACTACACAATTACAATACACACTCCAATTACCAAACATACATACACTTTTTACCATTCATACAATACTCCATTTCAATACAATACAATACACCGATTTTACTAAGATCCTTATCCAAAACAATACCTCTTTCATTTCATACATACTCATTAAGAGTCTAACACTACCATCCTCACTAACTACATACATACAATACATAAGGTGTACCCTACATACACCTCTACATCATACTACAACCCAATTCCATACATACTATCTACATACATTCCTAATACCTACTATCCGCCATCTCTTACCATACATTAGCCGCTACTGTACCTGTAAACTAAAAACGTTGCCCCTACATACTCAGCTTACACACATATGACTTCATACGCATACCACTACATACTACAGGGTACGCCGACTACTTAGGTAATACATCGATTCATTTTTATTCATACATATACATACATACATACATACATACATACATACTACATACATACATACATACATACATACATACATACATACATACATACATACATACATACATACATACTACATACATACATACATACATACATACATACATACATACATACTACATACATACATACATACATACATACATACATACATACATACATACATACATACATACATACATACATACATACATACATACATACACATACATACATACATACATACATACATACTACATACATACATACATACATACATACATACATACATACATACATACATACATACATACATACATACATACATACATACATACATACATACATATACATACATACATACATACATACATACATACATACATACATACATACATACATACATACATACATACATACATACATACATACATACATACTACATACATACATACATACATACATACATACATACATCATACATACATACATACATACATACATACATACATACATACATACATACATACATACATACATACATACATACATACATACATACATACATACATACATACATACATACATATACATACATACTACATACATACATACATACATACATACATACATACATACATACATACATACATACATACATACATACATACATACATACATACATACATACATACATACATACATACATACATACATACATACATACATACATCATACATACATACATACATACATACATACATACATACATACTACATACATACATACATACATACATACATACATACATACATACATCAACATACATACATACATACATACATACATACATACATACATACATACATACATACATACATACATACATACATACATACATACATACATACATACATACATACATACATACATACATACATACATACATACATACATACATACATACATACATACATACATACATACATACATACATACATACATACTACATACATACATACATATACATACATACATACATACATACATACATACATACATACATACATACATACATACATACTACATACATACATACATACATACATACATACATACATACATACATACATACATACATACATACATACATACATACATACATACATACATACATACATACATACATACATACATACATACATACATACATACATACATACATACATACATACATACATACTACATACATACATACATACATACATACATACATACATACATACATACATACATACATACATACATACAATACATACATACATACATACATACATACATACATACATACATACATACATACATACATACATACATACATACATACATACATACATACATACATACATACATACATACATACATACATACATACATACATACATACATACATACATACATACATACATACATACATACATACATACATACATACATACATACATACATACATACTACATACATACATACATACATACATACATACATACATACATACATACATACATACATACATACATACATACATACATACATACATACATACATACATACATACATACATACATACATACATACATACATACATACATACATACATACATACATACATACATACATACATACATACATACATACATACATACATACATACATACATACATACTACATACATACATACATACATACATACATACATACATACATACATACATACATACATACATACATACATACATACATACATACATACATACATACATACATACATACATACATACATACATATACATACATACATACATACATACATACCATACATACATACATACATACATACTACATACATACATACATACATACATACATACATACATACATACATACATACATACATACATACATACATACATACATACATACATACATACATACATACATACATACATACATACATACATACATACATACATACATACATACATACATACATACATACATACATACATACATACATACATACATACATACATACATACATACATACATACATACATACATACATACATACATACATACATACATACATACATACATACATACATACATACATACATACATACATACATACATACATACTACATACATACATACATACATACATACATACATACATACATACATACATACATACATACATACATACATACATACATACATACATACATACTACATACATACATACATACATACATACATACATACATACATACATACATACTACATACATACATACATACATACATACATACATACAACATACATACATACATACATACATACATACATACATACATACATACATACATACATACATACATACATACATACATACATACATACATACATACATACATACATACATACATACATACATACATACTACATACATACATACATACATACATACATACATACATACATACATACATACATACATACATACATACATACATACATACATACATACATACATACATACATACATACATACATACACATACATACATACATACATACATACATACATACATACATACATACATACATACATACATACATACATACATACATACATACATACATACATACATACATACATACATACATACATACATACATACATACATACATACATACATACATACATACATACATACATACATACATACATACATACATACATACATACATACATACATACATACATACATACATACATACACATACATACATACATACATACATACATACATACTACATACATACATACATACATACATACATACATACATACATACATACATACATACATACATACATACATACATACATACTACTACATACATACATACATACATACATACATACTACATACATACATACATACATACATACATACATACATACATACATACATACATACATACATACATACATACATACATACATACATACATACATACATACATACATACATACATACATACATACATACATACATACATACATACATACATACATACATACATACATACATACAT
>CM041782.1:279427287-279547287 GCA_023374045.1 Limonium bicolor | reverse complement strand
ACATACATACATACATACATACATACATACATACATACATACATACATACATACATACATACATACATACATACATACATACATACATACATACATACATACATACATACATACATACATACATACATACATACATACATACATACATACATACATACATACATACATACATACATACATACATACATACATACATACATACATACATACATACATACATACATACATACATACATACATACATACATACATACATACATACATACATACATACATACATACATACATACATACATACATACATACATACATACATACATACATACATACATACATACATACATACATACATACATACATACATACATACATACATACATACATACATACATACATACATACATACTACATACATACATACATACATACACACATACATACATACATACATACATACATACATACATACATACATACATACATACATACATACATACATACATACTACATACATACATACATACATACATACATACATACATACATACATACATACATACATACATACATACATACATACATACATACATACATACATACATACATACATACATACATACATACATACATACATACATACATACATACTACATACATACATACATACATACATACATACATACATACATACATACATACATACATACATACATACATACATACATACATACATACATACATACATACATACATACATACATACATACATACATACATAACATACATACATACATACATACATACATACATACATACATACATACATACATACATACATACATACATACATACATACATACATACATACATACATAACATACATACATACATACAATACATACATACATACATACATACATACATACATACATACATACATACATACATACATACATACATACCACAATACATACATACATACATACATACATACATACATACATACATACATACATACATACATACATACATACTACATACATACATACATACATACATACATACATACATACATACATACATACATACATACATACATACATACATACATACATACATACATACATACATACATACATACATACATACATACATACATACATACATACATACATACATACATACATACATACATACATACATACATACATACATACATACATACATACATACTACATACATACATACATACATACATACATACATACATACATACATACATACATACATACATACATACATACTACATACATACATACATACATACATACATACATACATACATACTACATACATACATACATAACATACATACATACATACATACATACATACATACATACATACATACATACATACAATTCATACATACTACATACTACACACATAACACACATACGCACATACATACATACATAATACAATACAAGTCAACCAATACATACATACCATCTTCCATAATACACATACCCACAATACATACTCATTACATACTCAATACGCAATACGGAGATACACCTTCTCCAATACATACAGAAGGCTTGTTAGCTTCTTTACCACACCCGGGTTAATCGGGTGTACAATACTCATTTTACTCAGGTCAATGACTTACCAGTCAAGACCGATACACATACAATACTTACTTCTTACATACTTTTCTCAGGTTAAGTCGGTATGACCTCCGGGCAGGGATTACTACATCCCACCACCGGGCTTTAGGTGGCCCACAATCCAGGATGCTACCCATTCAAGGGGATTGGTCCATGGAAAAGATTACACCAGGAATTCGGATCCACCTCTTGTGTTTCCTTATCCTCACACGTGGCCGAAACATATATCGGACTTCTACTCATTCCATTTAACTCATTACTCATGTTAGGAGTTAGATTGTCAGGAATTAGCAGAAGTCAGTACTTCATTTCCATACATACATACAATACAACAAGTAACACATACATACACATACCCTTCATCTCATTCATACATTCATGAATTATACAACTAAATGTTCAGAAGATACATCAAGAACAAATAGTTCCAACACAATTAATTGCATAAGTCCATTCGTGCATTTATCTATTTGAGTGATCACATAAGCACACAAATCGGGGTAACCAGGTTAGGATACAGAGCATGAAGACATCATACAATACCGTTCACCTTCGTTTCGTACTACCGATTCCTATCAACATTCAACTCATTTGAATTCCTATACATACATGAACATTGTAATACAATACCACTACTCATCCATTACTACTCCTAATGTATACCCTACTCTCCTTTACATTCATACTTGGTTATAAAACCTTCTTTTCCTTACTACTCCTTAACTTTGCTTCCTTACTCATTTACTTTCTTTCTTACCATTATTACTTCATTAATGGTGTTACTACATACATATGCATATTATGTGTATAGGCATATATATATATCTATATATATAATATTATATATATTACAATGATTACTATAATCATACATAAACATTTTTTTTTGTTTATGACTCGACCGAACTTGCAGTCCGGTCGCAAGTTCGGTCCAAGTCCAGTAACTACATCGCGTGAAAATTTCCATGGCCGACCGACCTTGCAAGTCCGGTCCCAAGGTCGGTTCCATTCCAGTAAGTTTCTTTCTTTGTGAGAATTTTAGCCCGACCGACCTTGCAAGTCCGGTCGCAAGGTCGGTCCATTCCAGTAGCTTGCATTACGGGAATTTTTCTGGCCGACCGAACTTGCAAGTCCGGTTGCAAGTTCGGTCCATTCCAGAAGGTTTCTGACGGGAGATTTTTCTGGTCCGACCGAACTTGCAAGTCCGGTCGCAAGTGGTCGATTCCAGAAGGTTTCCGTCTTGTAAATCGGGCTCGACCGAACTTGCAATTCCGGTCGCAAGTCCGGTCTGGCCCAGTACTTCAGTTTTAAAATCTGTTTTTGGGTGTTTTCTTTACCCTTGTTCCCCAATCTTTACCAATACTTCCCCACATGATTTAGCACCTATTAAACCCTCTAAATCACCTTGGTTCATCCACCAAACTTACTACTCAATCCTTACATTCCTTACACACATTTCTCCTCATTTCATTTCAACACTTATACTAGTTTTCCTCACACTAATGCTACAGATTTGTTTCCTCTATTTATGCTATACAAATTTTTCCCTCAACACTCATATCCTCCAATACTTACTCCCTCATCCAATGCCACTCTTAGCATCTTAAATACATAACTCACCCTAGTTCCATCCCATTTACAACTCATAATACCCAAATCTGTTTACAAGTACTAAACCTCCTTTTAACTCTCCAAATACTTCCTCTTCTTAAACACTTAAGTCTTCAAATTTCTAGATGAAATTTGACATAGTCTCCCCCTATATTCTTAACATTCTCCACACATCATTTCAGCTCACATAGTCCATTCTCACAACCTGTTTATACATCACATTATACTCACATTTCAATACTACTAAACAATCAACAAATTTCCTGCACACATACACATACTATTACCCAAGTTTTCCCAAGCTTTTAAACATCTTTTAAAAAGCTTCAAAATTGTTACTTCTCTTCTCCAATACATTACTACATTACTACTACTCATACACATACATTCCTCATTGTTAGATACTTAAATCTGTTACAATGCAATACACAAACTAACCCAAGTAAGAGCATTACCTTGACTTGCTAGTTTTTCTTTCTTTCTTGCTTCCTTCTCCTTCCTTCTTTCCTTCTTCTTTGTTTCTCCTCACACCATACACAATGCTACAACCACCATACAATACACTCTAACCATTTAGCATTCATTTTTTTACTCTAACCCTAGAATTTAAATGTTTTAGGGTTTAGGAAGAGTATTACCTTCCATGGATGGATGAAGTTCTTGACTAAAGAGAACAATATTCCTACCCAAGAAGGAGCCAAAATCGGCTGAAGCACAAGGAACAACATTCAAATCTGAAATTTTCTTATAATGCAAACAAGGGCTAGAAGTGATGGATTTTCGAACTTCTTTTTACCTCAAGATGGTAAGGAGGTGAAGGTGCTTCTAATGGTGGACTTGAATCTTCGAATGGGGAATACCCATAAAAACGAAAGTTGAGCTTTTGGATTTTTGAAAGGAGGAAAATGTTCTCCTTTGCAAGGGGATTCCAATGGTACTAATTTTTAATTTTTGGAGCAAGATTAATGGGTTAACAAGAGGAGAGAAGGGGGAAGTGTGTGAGCTCTTCTAATTCTCCATGGTGTCGCAAGGAAGAAGAAAGAATAGAGAGCGGAGGAGAGGGGAGTGCCAACGTGAGAGGAAGAGGGGAGTGAGGAGAGAGAGTCTTATTTTTGCTTTTTGATTTCCTTAATGGTTTGTCTTTTAGCAAATAAGAAAATCTAAAGAGAGTGAGAGTGGGGGAGGCTCAATTGGCCACATACATGCCCTCTACCGATTTTTGCTTTTTATTTGCAAAAATGGACACACTAACTTTGTCTATTTGCATTCTCACCCCACAACTTACCGGTTGTTACAGTCTTACTAACCGGTACCCACCCGTTTTCCGGAAATTTCTTTTCTCGTTTAATTAATTTTATTGGTTCTAAAGCTCCACTAATATTTATTAGTGACTATTTAGTTGACCAAATTGTTACGAGTCTGTTTGACCCGCTTAAAGTCGCGTTTTTCCCGGTTTCCTCCTAAACGCGCTTTAAGGTTCGTTACGCTTTTAATACATTATTTGGATCCGTTTTCTTCGGGAGTTGTTCCCATATATTATTTAGGTCTTATTAAACCTTTAGAATCCATATAATACGCTAACCGAGGTCTCATACCTCCCATGGTTATTTAACGCTTATTTAGCGTTTCCGCTTTTACAAGCGTTTATTTATTTCTTTTGGATTTATTTTCCTTACCAATATTACTCAAGCATATTAGGCTCTTAAATAGGATTAGAATTATCTTAGTCACTATATTAAGTTTGGGGTATTTCAGTAAATATATACATATACAAGAGTAATGTATATAAGGATGATATATATTATGGTTGGAAACCATATAATATAATGGTGGTGGTTATTATAAAAAAATAGTTACAAACTATAAGTTGTAAGTTTTTGAATGGAATCATAATTTGCTAAGATAATGGATTAATAATACAATGTATTATAAGTGGTGAAAATAATACAATATAATCAGTCATGCATGCATACATGCAACTATAGGTTATATACCTAAATTTAATGGTGGATAAGATTAGAAGTATAATGAATTAAACTTAACAGTCAAAATATTTTGACATACGAGTTTTAGTAACAAAGCGACCGGTTTAGATAAACCCGTAACAAATAACTGTAGAAATCCGGGGATGAACTGTCGGGGTTACTTATTATTTGGAAATCTCGGATGTAGTAGTCATGGAGACTGACTTATAGTTTTATTACCGTTTAGATCATACTTCAGACGAAGGCGCTTGACGAGCTAGTGGTCTACACTACGCATCCTAGGTCTTGGTGAACGATATGTAAAGGGGTTTTGATCCGAGTTGTCCTAAGGAATTCCTTGGGTCGGATTTGGTTGATATCACTTGTGTGTTAAGTGTTTTGGATACGTGTATGTGATTATGTGTACTGCATTAATTATTAATGCAACGAGCGTCCTACGGGACTAACACTACGTCGACTATAGATCGACTTATATAAACATACATATGCGTTTAATGTGATGACAAGACGGTTACTTGATATAATACCATAGTATTAATATTAAGTATATGGTAACCTAAGTAAAACACTTAGGAACGAGTCACGACATTGTCAGTCTCTAGAGCATGGATCTCGAACATGAATATAACCTAGATTACTTCTAGGTATGCGTGAGACCCATTGGGCAGCTAATTAATAAATTATATTCTCCATAAGACAAGAGCATATCTTAAACATTATGAGAGAGAGATGGTGTGAGTTGAGGTGAGGAATCCAGTGTAGTTTACGAACATACCTGGTTGCGCATTTGTGATCACTGAGGGGTTTCCCGATCGGGTTCCGCTCCAGTTTTAACCCAATGAGCCCTATTGGATCGTGGGTCAGGTGGCTACGGCCTTTGTATGGACGTCTTACGAGACAAAAGAAAGTCAGGGGCCTCCGGACCTCTGGCGAAATGAGCACCTTTGTGTGTACGGGAGGACTACTGTCCATGGTGAGGTTATCAGGTTATCTTAACATGACGCCCAACTGGTATTTATTAACATGGTTTGGATGGATGGGCCTTAAAGGCCAAAATAAATTAACAAAGGATGGTGTTCGCTACGACGTTTATTCAATGTTATTATACGATATGTTCGATATACAATTGTTGTTTGTGACATTAATGATTGTTTGGATTGGATGGATGATTATGTATATTTATGCATGTATATACAGTATTGATTATAACTGTAAAATGGTAAAGCATGAAACCGATCTAATAATAAGATGGTTAAAATGACTAAGTGACCATTAGGGTCCAGGCCCGGCATACTCAGCATTTATCGCTGATACTACACCATTATGCAGGTTGTTGATTATTGTCAAAGCCGAAGTGCGGGAACAAGGTAATTAGAGTTCATTTTGATTACCGCACATGGAGTTTATTTGTATAATGATGTCAGACTGGTAAATGTATTATGGTACAATTATGTATACTTGGGATTTGGGTAGACGCTCACTTGTCGACGTTTATGGTTATGGACTTAGTATGGTGTATAGGAGTTATCTCGTTATCACATCGGTTAGCAGTTTGTTTATGTTGGTTGTTGGATATAGTTTGGCTTCGTTGCTCGCATGGGCGAGTAATGGCCGGTGACACCCGAGTGAGTATTGTTGTTGTTATTATTTCTTCTGCTGTAAGCGTTTAATTTATTGCTACGAGAGAGATTATTACGTGATTATGGAGAGCGGTGTTACAAAAGTGGTATCAGAGCGGAGTACCGCTCTAATGACGAGAAATAGGTTAAGACAGTGAGCTTAGGACTTAGGAAATTACGGGAAACGTTTGTGAGGTACGAGACGATTCGTCTTAAAAGATATTGTGATTAGTAACGCAAATTGCGTGATATATTAGCCTTAAAGGCAATTCAATATCTATTGGTTGTGTACGGTAAATTTACCGAGTATTTATGTGACATACTGTACTACAGATGTCTGGGGGAACTAGAGGGCGTGGTACTGGTAGAGGTGGAGGCGGTGACCCCGTGATTCCAGAAGTTGCTGAGACGATTGCTGTCGTTCTCGCACAGCTTGGTACTCAGATTGGAGGAGCACCAGCCCACCCGCCACAGCCCAGGGAAACAAACTGGCTGAAGTCAGTTACCGAGAACCGACCACCTACATATTCTGGGGAGCCAGACCCCGTAGCCTTAGAGCGTTTCGTTGTTGAACATGAGAAGGCCTACGAAGCGTTGCAAGTACCTGCCGACAAGAAGGTCGTCATTACTGCTTTCCATCTGAAGGATGCAGCCAGCACTTGGTAGAGGTTGGTTAAGGACCATCACTTGGCTATACCCCGACTTTTTGTGGGCTGCCTTTGTCGAGTTGCTGAGGGGGAAGTACTTCCCGGCGCATCTCAAGCAGAAGAAGCGCCATGAGTTCGAGACATTATCCCAGGGAGGTCTGACCGTGGATGAGTACTATGCTCGATTCATTGGTCTGCTGGACTTCATCCCCGGTGTTGATTACTCAGAGACCGTTAAGGTCGAGAAGTTCCAGGGGGATTGTTGTTTCACATCCAGATGGCGATGGGTGCTACCCTCTACACTACCATCCAGGTATTAACATGAAAGCCATAAATTCCTTACTTACTACATTACCAATTAACTTTGTGAGAACTTACCAATGAGATTCCATGGGTGTTATGACGCTGCCTCGAGGACGGAACTAATGCTCCAGACTCGGGAAGAGACTCTCTGGGCTAAGAAGAGAAAGAACCCTGAGGGAGAGTCTTGGGTGGAGGAGCATCTCCAGGCGAAAGCCAGAAGAAGGGAAAGTAAGGACTTATCTTATTCTAATTGTTACCATATTAAATACCTTATGAACGCTGACCCGAAACCTTAAACAGGAAATTCTTTCAGAAGAAAGGGCAGCAGGTCACCAGGGAGCGAAGGGGAAAGAGCCCGTCCTTCGGTTGACCGGCCCAGTTATAGATGCTCAGCCTCTGAGATTTGGACCTCCTAAGGGTGAGAACACCTACCTCTTAAATTCAACTGTAACCTTAACCTTTATATTATCATATTGTAACTTAAACTAAATACTACCATTAGGCACCGGACAGCCCCAACGCCATTTCTATTGCAAGCGTTGTGGGAAGGATCATCCTGGGTCGACTGCAATGGCCGCAAAGTTGAGTGTCGATGCTGCAAGAAAGAGGGCCACCGGGAGTTTGAGTGCTGGATGAACCCTGAGAGCCGTAACTACATGCCACCAAGGAATATCTCAGAAGACCTCAGTTGGAGGATCTGCGGTACCACGAGGCGGTCAGGATGGCCAAACATCTACTGATACTGGAGCCCAGAGAGGCAAGGGAGTAGATAGGGCATGAGTACCCTGAACTCCATGAGACCACTAGTGGAAGACTTTTGTTTACCTTGTTATGTACTTACCTTGGATGTTAGACAGAGATATGTTATAAGTTTGTGGGAGTGTGTCATAGACCACTCGCCTTTTGTGTATGACTTTTGAGACTAGTTATGTGGACTCGATACGAGTAACCTGGAACCTTGACGGATTATATATATATATATATGAACAGGATGTTAACGCTTACATATCATGTAGCCCATACTCGACGACGCAGAGCCAATGAGACCAGTAATTGTTCAAGCAAAATTTCCACCTGCATGGCGCACTTTGCTATTGCAAGCGCTATGACAAGTAAGCCATTGCAATTTCCATCTGCCTTGCGCACTTGACAGAGCAAGTGCTACAACTGCAGCTGCCACTGCAACTGCTACTACTACCTTTTCTTATTATTTATTATTATTTCTTATTATATATATATATATATTAAAAAAAAAATTCATACTTTTTCATACAAACCTTAAGATTAGAAACCTATGCAACCTCGGGAAGACCGTTAGTCCAACCACTACAACTGAAGGAATTATACAGCCACTGTAATTGTAAACCACACCAGGTTAAATTGTTCGAGAATTTTCAGACAGGGTTGATTAGCCAAATACCATCAGTGTATACCCGCAATTAATGCTAATCACTACCAGTGATGAATGTTTAGTCTTTATGGACAAGCATACCCCTTTGTAGATGCACCCTGTCAGTGAGGATGGTTGGGAAGTGAAGAGCCAAGTTGCTCAAGCTGTTATGCAATCTGCAATATATCCAATTTAACGGATGAGGGATGAATATGAACTATGGATGATATGATTATAATAAACAGGGAGAAAAGAATATGTGTTGTACTCAATGAGACCGAGATAGGAGAACCAAGTTTGCTAAATATAGCACGAATTTTTACTTACATCAAGCGGAATAACGCCGGCTTATGACACAAATTACCACTAATGCCACTAGGGCATAGCACTTACAACAGGATAACCGATAACATGAACTAATAAACAACTAAAAGGATATCATCAAAGGGAGATTGACAACAGAATACTTCACAATACCCGTGTGACAGACATATATCACTAGTGCAAAAAGGGTCTTTTTTCGGCGGTTCTTTTATGCCTTTTTTGGCGGTTTTCAACCGCCGAAATGATACCGCCGAAAAAGGGTCTTCCCATATTTTCGGCGGTTTTCAAAACCGCCGAAAAAAGCATCTATTTTCGGCGGGTTCCTAAGGCAAAAACCGCCGAAAAAGACCTATTCAGAGGCAAATTAACGTGAAAAAATTGAGGATTTTCGGCGGTTCCATGTAGAAACCGCCGAAAATAAACAAAAAATTGCTTATTTTCGGCGGTTTCTACATGGAACCGCCGAAAATCCTCAATTTTTTTTTTGGTTTTTCTCGTTTTTCTTTTACAATCCCACATATGTCACAAAACCTGTTAATATGCATCCAAATATGTCCACATATCTCTCTACATCACATGGTAGAGGATCTCATCACTCTTTGTAAGTAAATTGTCAAAAAATCCCAAAAAATGACACGGCTTACAAATTAATGACCATACACCCACATTTAAATGGTCACAAATGACCATACACCACAATTCACATAGTCACAAATGACCATATACATCACAATTGATCAAATGTTCACTACTATACTCATAGTGGTCATTTTTTTACAATCTATCTAACAATAAAAGTCTAACGAAAGTTCTAAATAACAATTCGAGAACAAAAAGCAAAAAATCAAACCAAAGTCATGGAGACAAAATCCGCCCAATCCTCTAGCATCCCGTTGATGGTATCTGCGTTATATTCTCCAACACTAGGAAAACCCTTTGAAAAACAAACAGACAAGACAAGACAAAATTGGTTAATCATCAAACAATTATATTAGTTATTGAAAAATAAATATAACTTCGATATACCTTTTCTAACAGATCATCCATCTCACCAAATAGGGTGACTATGTCATGCATATACCTCATGACATAATACCCACACTCTGAACCTCCGGGTTGACGTGAACACTTAAACACAGGAAGAACAGAACTAATTATATAAGGCATTTATTTGTGATTACAACCAATCAATAATAAACATGTAAATGATGATGCATTCACCTTCACTGAAGTCCATTGGACGTTATTTTTTGTCCTTATACTAAGCTCTGAAAGCATCACCTAACACCTTGATACCTGCATAATTATTATCATCAACATACATTAATTAAATTAGGATATCCATTCATAATAAAATTAAATTAAAGGAGTTGAAATGCATAAAGAATTGCTTCATAATGTACTTACACGCTAAGGTGTGGCTTTATCTTGATATCTCTTGGATTTCCGGTTTGCAACGGATCAAGAATAGTATCCGCGAACGATCCAGACACAACACCAGTAAAACCCAATGGCCACTGTGTAATACCAAAACACTCACATGTCATTATAATGCATGTGTGCACAGATAACTACAACAGTTATTCAAATTAAAATGATAAACAGAAGTAAATACCTTTGATGATAAGGTAGCATAACATATTCTTCTTCCTCGCTCTGATGCTGTTAGTCAACGCACGCTGTATGTACACCTTACACGCTTCTGTATCGCACTTCAGAGCAGTGTATGATGCTCTTTCAGGACACATAAATCCATACTTGGTAAGGCCAAAAGATTGCATTTTGTCATTCAAAAATCTGTTCATAAATAAAAAGACATAAAATTAATAAACATTGCTTCAGTACAATTTATAACTTAATTATAAAACAAAACTAATACTTACAGAATAAATGAATGCATCACTGCAACAGGCACCCAATCAAATCGTAGGATGTCCCTAACATCAGTCGTCCACATTTGGATTTCTATAGTTCGTCCGTAGTGAAGAAGGTCATCTTCCAACTGAGTAAGATAGAATCTCTGCCATCTGGGAAGTCACGGATTAGATCATGCAAGCATTTCATGTTGGCCCCAAGCGTGCATATACAGAATCGTCCACCAAATTTTTTCTTTCCCACACATTGGTGGATGCTCTGTATTCAGAGGATCCAATCTTTGACTTCTTTTTGTCAGGAGATGTAGATTTCTTTCTTAATGCCTATTTACAACCGACAATGAATACTAGTCATGAACTGAGCATCCACACATACTATATTCATCTAATGAACAATAATAACTACAATAGCTTAGTGGTTAGTATTAGACATACCTTCACACACTTCCGAATCAGACGAATGGGCCACTGTACGAATGCACACCCTTTGCAGACCGAACTGTGCTGTACTCCTCCGTAGGTACAGGGAGTGGTAGATCAGGAACCGTATAAATCGGTTCGTCCACAGAGACTCTCCCGTGATACGGCTTCAGTGGTATTCCATGGGTCACGTCATCAGGGCCTGATTGGTACACCACTTCCTTCCGCGACACATATGTCTTCATTGTTGTATGGAAGCATGAGGTTACAGTTCCACGGGTCCTACAATTTCATCATATTAGTAGATGTTGAACTAAAAATATGTAATAAAAGATATGACAACTAATAGAACAGTTAAAGGTATTAAAAATTACCTGTAGATAAGCGTAAGGATACTGGTCATTGGAATCCACACTTGTGTACATTCCACCAGGAGTAGGTCAAGAATGTCTTGGAGGATCAACATATGGCTGGGATGCATGACTGCCTTGACGTATTTCATCAAAGACCTCCTTCTTCCACTGCTCTCTCATTTCATCAATGGCACGAATGTGCTGCTCGTAAGAAATTGTTTGTCCTTGAGTACTCCCCTTTCCTTGACCCGGGGTTACCAAAAAGTTTTCTTATCCCTATGTTAACACCCCCTAACCCCACAGCTCGCCCTTGATCTTTCTTTCCAAGTGCACGAGACAACTGGTCATCATGCCGATCAGGTACCCCAGTCCCTGGGTAACTTGTTTCATTCAGCTCATCCTTTATAATTAAATGTAGAAAGCAGTTAATTATAATTATTAAGATGATAAAAATAAATTTGTCAAAAAATTTGAAAGTAAAGAAAAGTACTTACCATCTTATCAACAATTTCCTTCGTCTTCTCGAAGGGATATAAACGCTCTCCAGTTTTCGGGTCTTTCTTAGTACGTGAAAGCTTCCAAAACGTACCCCGTAGCTGGTGCTCATCAAGAGTGCTCATATCTGATGGCAACTCTCCTTCTGCCACCCATTCAGGCACTCTTCTATTAACCCCTTCGCACCCAACACGTGATGATATTCATTCTTCTTCGCATTCGCGGATTGGGCTTCGCGGTACTCCTGTTATCAAAAAAACACAAAATTAAGATGACCAATATATACATACGTAAATATAAGTACCTCAAAAATATATATTTATATAATAATTAATTATTTAATAGTTAATAAATACCTTTGTCTCCATCTTCTTATCATAGAACTCCTGCCACTTCTCTTTGGTTATTGGTGTGTAAATCTCCAGGGTTGGCGTGTGTCACCGTCCGGCCTCTTAAGCTTCTTGGTGATAAACCACTTAACTAGATCATGCTTATGATCTGCAAATTTCTTGCGCATCATTGATTTGACCATGGAGTAGTACTCATTTTCTGCTGGTATTTGATATCGTTTCTGCATATTACCATAAATGAAACAAATGTTAGTGATGGATACCTACAATTATACAAAAATAATACTTTAACTATTGTTTATTTACCTGTACGATCTCAAACATCTGTCTCTTTAGTCCTTCATCAACTTGAGGCCAGGTGAGAGTAATATCACATACTCTCGCACAATGATGCCTAGCTCTGTAGTGAAGTCTGTAGCCCATTCCCCAATCGGCTGTAGATACGCATTAAACTGCAACGGCTTTGATTCAATCTTTTTTGATCTGAGAGCTTTCGTCGGACCTCGAGGTTTTACGGTCCTAGGAAGCTGGATTTGTGATCCAGACGGTCCAGCCTCTGTGTCCTCAGCTGGCACAGAGGCTGGAGTAATCTCATCCCCGCCGTTACCCCCCTCATCAGCTCGGGCCTGTGACTTGTGACCTTTCCCTCCACGTGTTTTCTTCTTCTTTGGTCGGGATGCCTCTGTCAAAAGCTCGCCGACCAGGTCATCCGTATCATCCATTTAACTATCTGCAAAGATAAACAACCGTATATCAATAAAACCATAACAAATAATGTAATCAATACGTAATAAGACATCGTTATTATTCCAACAAATTATTTAATGAACAAACAAACAATAAAATATATTTTTAATTACCTAACAACTGAACACATCATTTATGGTTTTCAACCCATAAACCCTCATCGTGATCAGACCTAGTATACACTACATCGTCTGGAACATCACACAGTCTGTGACGGAATACTGGTAGAAAAAGGTGGTGTCTCATCATCGAACATTAATTCATCATCATCAACATCTTGATCAGCATTAATATTGACAAATCTTTTTCCTGGCAATACAACTGACCACCTGGAATCGATGGGATCTTTATGTAAAATACTTGTTCACAATCCTTGGGAAATATGAACGGATCTTGTGTATGACCAATGCGTGATAAATCAACCAAGTTAAACCCATCGTGAACCCATAATCGTTTCTATTATCCACCCATTTGCATTTAAAAATAACAAACTTTTGAAACTGATAATCAAGCTCCCAATATCTGCAATGAATCCATAATACAACCTCGACGTTGAAATCGTTGAAGCTGGATCACCTCTGGTATACTCAGTTGTTGTTGCTTCTACTTTAACCCCGCTATTCTGGTTTAAACATCTATCATCTTGCCGTTTTGTCCAGTAGGTGAACCCATTGATGTCATACCCTTCGTAAGATATACAAGTGGAACCAGGTCCCAAGGCTAACCAACGGAGCTCTTCACTTACATTATCAGGCTCTAGTGATGCAATCTTCATGACATGATCTCTAAACCATGAACAGAAGGTCTTGTTTTGCTCCTTTACCAACCAAATAATATTCCTCCTAGGATATTGAGCTCTTAGTGCAGTCATGTGTTTCTCAAAAAATGGCTCTAATAATCTCAAGGTGATGTAAAATGAATAGATGTGCAGACTCCATTGAGGATGAATCAATTGCCACAATTTTTTTCCAATAACACCTTGACCTTCTGTCCCTCCTACGTGTCTCGGTTGTGGCACTCCAATAGCTACAGCTCCCTTCAAGTATTCAGTACAAAATTCTGTCACTTCTTCGGTTATTGTCCTTTCTATGATACTCCCTTCAGGTCGATATCTATTCTTCATCCTTCCCTTCAAGATTCCCATGTATCTCTGTAACCACCCCCATCCAAAGCCTATCGTGGTATCGCAATCTGAACACTTAATCGAATACGTCGCAGCGGAAATAAACAACATTTGGACCTTGCCACGGTCTGATCGATAGAATATACCGGCTTAAATACTTACAATACTTATCCAAAACACTTACCCAACTTAAACATCAACATTCTCAATACCACAACAACCGAGTGCTAGTATCTTATACACAATCCCAACTTACTTCAGCTTAATATAAACAGTCGGGTGCACAGGCGCAACCCGAACTCAAAACAAAGTCCCTCCTAAGACTAACCGCTCCTACCCTCGTAGTGCGTCCTCCTGGGCCTCTTACCTGCAAGTGTAAAAATAGCCCCCGAGGGGGTCAGCACGAATGCTGGTACACACCTCTCATGGCCCCCAAGCTAACGGGCTACGACGACTATTGTCGATAGCATGGAAATTGATTACATACACAAGCATAATATGAAGTGCGAATAACAACAACCACAGATGAACATATATAGTTCACAACCAATGAACGACTCAAGCGTTCCCTTAACAAGTGGGTTAGTAACCCCCTCCTTAGTCCTCATTTCCTTAATCTCAGTTCCTTACCTTACCTTAATCTTAATCTCAATCTCAATCTTAAACTTAATCTCAGTATACAAACCTTTCCTGGAAGGGATTGGTTGTAGCTTAATTCGAACCTGGGATTTAGGTGATCCCACCGCACCATCTTAATGCCACCTACTCTGGACGGGAGTCCAGCGTAGCTGAGCCGGCAACCGGCCCTAGGCTACAAGTCCGAAGACAAGTCCTTAAGCGGAGGGCGGATCTGATTCAGATACCGTCCCCCTTTTTCCTTAGCATGCATGACCGGAGATCGGTCCCGGGTTTCCTCACTCAAGTTCCAGTTAGTAAACATCTTAATCACCATGTGCTAGCTAAGCCTTAACGGGCATTAACCAACAACCATCAACTTAACTCTTATTCTTAACTCAGTAAGTACTAACTTGGTTAGTAACAATCTCAAGTCTCGCGGGTTAGTGTAAATATAACACAATCACAACGAGAACAATATAACCGGTTGCATGCTTTATCTTGTTTTAGTCATAGCAAATAAACAGATAGCACACAAGCCGAGACACCTCGTTAGCAAGCAGGTCACAAGAAGGATTGTACCGTTCACCGTCGATCGTTGTTTGACTAATCTTCTTCGGGGTCCCAACTCACAAAACCTAAAACATTCATTCATTTTTAGGTTATTAGTTATTTGCACCTTACTTAACTCACTTAGTCTCTAAGGACTTCCATTCAATAACCTCTCAAGTCTTTATCACTTAGTCTTACAAACTTAACTTTAAACATTAAACTTATACTTAATCTTAACTTAATTCCTTAAGTTCTTAGGGTCCCAATCATTACTACCCTACCAAAGGTATACCTCATTACCCATTACCATTCTTAGAATTTGAAATTTCTTTTTTTTTTTGTTTTTAGGTTCGACCGGACTTACCGACCGGACTTGCCTAAGTCCGGTCCATTCCAGTACCCTTTTACCGTTGGAAAATTCACTCCGACCGGACTTACATGTCCGGTCCTATGTCCGGTCGATTCCAGAGACTTATTACCGTACAAATTCATGCCGACCGGACTTGACAAGTCCGGTCCCATGTCCGGTCCATTCCAGAAACATTTTCCCTCACAAAACACAAGCCCGACCGGACTTGTAAGTCCGGTCCCCCAAGTCCGGTCGATTCCAGAAACATTTCCGGTAGTGTAACAGAGCCGACCGACCTTGCAAGTCCGGTCCTAAGGCCGGTCGGCTCTAGAAACTTGTTTCTAAATTCTTTTCAACTCCAAACTTCTCCTCATATATTCTCATATGTTATAACCTCATTTGGGCACCTCAAATACACCTTAAGCCCTCCTTAAAATACCTTAAATCATCCACCAAGATCCACCTTAGTCATTATGCATTTTCCTTGTAATAATGCTAACACTTGTAATGTTTTCCTCTAGGTTCCTAGGTGGTGGTTCATACCTAATGTAACCACTATGCCAAATGTTTTCTTCACCACTATAACATCATCTCCCAAGCATCTCTCACTATCTAAAACTCTTTTAAGCATTTTCTTAAAGTTCCTTAACAAGTCTAAACTTTCATCATCATCACATTATTTCCTTCCTAGTTGTGCATCAACATTTGCCTAAGTCCTAAACACTCGAATACATTCTCTTGATTCCTAAATCTTCCATGGTGATACCTAAGTCATCATAAGTCATTAAAACACCTTAACTTCACCCTTTTTCATCAAGACAACCCATAGAACATTCCTAGTACTTCCTTAGTCATTAAATTCCCTTAGGATATCTTAAACACTTAAACTCTCCTTTAAATTTGCCATGGGTTCTCTAGTATATAGTACTTCCTAACACAAGGTTTTTCTCCATCAAACAACCAATACCACACAAATTCTCATCACAACACCTTAACACCCAATTTACACTAAAACTTCACCACATCATCATATAATGCTTAAACTTAAAATGCTTGGCACTTAGGCCCTTAAATGACAATAATCTTAACCACTGAATTTCCACATATATATGCCTTCAACCTGCGAATACACCCAACAAGGCTCCCATTGAAATAAAATGCTTCTTGTACTTCACCTTTACATCCTTAAACTATCTCTTTTCTCATTTGCTCCTTAGTCACAAGTTCACAAGAATAGTCATTGTTTCTCCTAGGTTTTTATAGCACCTTCCATTATAATTGTACACTAAACTCATCATATACCCACATCTCATTCCCTTAAACAACAAGAACCTTAAGGTAAGTAATTTACCTTGTTTTCTCACAAGCTTAAAAGCTTTTCTCCTTAGGTTTTCTTTGTTCAATCTCGGTCACCAATGTGATTCTCCTTGCCAATGTTCTAACCAATATCCAATGACTCCAATGAGTACTAGATAACACATTAACCCTAAGGAACAAATCCTAGGTTTAAAAATATGTTTTAAGGTATTAATGTGATTGTTTTACCTTGGTTTCTCAAGACAACTTGGATGTGAAGCAAGAAGGACCTCCTCTCTCCTTTGAAGAGTAGAAACAAGCTAGAACAAGGCATAAACATGGAGTCCCATGAGTATATATTTCGGTTATGTGAAGAAAATGGTGGAAACCTAGATTTTCTTACACTTTCTTTACCTTAAGAGAATGGAGATGCCAATGGAGTCTCCAAACTTGAATTTCCTCCTCTAATGGTGGTTTGACTTGGCACCAAAATGAAGCTCTTGAAGTTTTGAAAAGATAGAAGGAGGAGCTTGAGCTAACTAAGAAGAATATGTATTTTGTTTTGGATTTGGAGCTAAAATGAGCAAGATGTGTGCAAGAGAAGGTGGAGCTAGCATGGAGGAGCTTCACGTTAATGGAGAAGAGAAAGAGAGCAAGAAATCGTGTGAGACAAGGAAGAATGAAGAAGTGAGGAGAGAGGTAAACAAAATGTGATATTTATCTTAAAGGTGAATAGTACTTTATGCTTTATAACTTACTTATTTGCTTTCTCTTTACTTAGCTAGATAAGTGTGGTGAGTCACACTTAAAAACCCGGCCCCCTTTAGTGAATGAGGGTAGTTTAGTCTTTGTTGACCAAATGTCTCACTTATATAGACTTATGTTATAAACTAGCTTAATTAATTCACTATTCATCAAAAACAAGGCACATTGTTGTGAAATTTTGATTTCCCATTGATATAGACCTCCAAATGTGATACTATATAGTACACATATTAATTAAAGAGTAATGATGGACATTTAGCCATTCAAAACTCATTTACAAGACATTTTTCAAAAACGTGCTTTAAGACTCCTTAAAGCACATTTTGTGTTTTAACTTGTTTTCAAGCTTGGTTTTCTTTGGTAATTGACTTAAAATGACCATTAGGATATTACTAAGGTCTTAGAATACAATACTTTTGGGTCTCTCCATGTCTTCCAAGCTTAGAGCACGTTTTGCTTAAACTGCTCTTTGCCTTATATTTTCTTTGATTAGAAATGTTTCTTAATGTTTCTAAGGCATTATTTAGCCTCCTTATATCTTAGTTTATCATTTAAACACCATATCTAAGTTTGGGGTATTTCAATCTACCCCCCTTAAAAGAACTTTGTCCTCAAAGTTCACACATGTGTTTAACCATTCACGGTACACATTTCTCTTAATCTTAATACCACATCTTATATTCACATTCATACATCTCAAGACTCAAAGGTCAATCTCAAATACAATACATAAGTATTACATAACTCAAACTTACACCAAAGTGTAGCAACTTACACAAATCCACATCTTAAACAACCAAACAAACGACAAACATGATCGTTTCCTAACTCAAAAGCGAGGAAGCTCTACCCCCCTAAAAAGGGGTACGCCCGTACCCTATACAGACGATCTAGTCAGTAAATAAAGAAGGGTACTTCGCCCTCATCTTATCCTCTAATTCCCACGTGGCCTCTTCGACATCCTGGTTAGACCAGAGAACCTTCACCAGTCGCACTGACTTGTGGCGAGTGTCCCTAGTCTTTCTGTCCAAGATTCTCTGAGGAGTCTCCACGGATCTCATATTTGGTTCTAAAGTCAACCTCTCAGGTTCTAACACATGGGAGGGGTGGTGCATGTATTTCTTTAGCTGTGAAACATGAAAAACATCATGCACTTTACCCAGCTCAGCAGGTAAATTCAACCTGTAAGCAACCGGGCCCACCCGCTCCGTAATCTCATAAGGACCAACAAATTTCGGGCTTAACTTGCCCTTCTGCCCAACCTGAATACACCCTTCATCGGTGATACTCGCAGAAATACCTGGTCGCCCACTGCGAACTCCAGGTCCCGTCGTCGAACATCAGCATACGACTTCTGCCTATCTTGAGCAGCTTTCATGTTCTCCCTGATTTGCTGAACTTCAGCCTTAACTTGTTCTAAGTACTCTGGTCCTATAATGACCGTCTCACTCGACTCATCCCAGCAGAGCGGTGTACGACATGGTCTACCGTACAACGCTTGAAAAGGTGCCATCTTGATCGAAGCGTGATAGCTGTTGTTGTATGAAAACTCGATCAGATGCAATCTGTCAATCCAACTGCCCTGGAAGTCTAAGGCAATGCTCTCAGCATGTCCTCGAGTGTCTGAATAGTACGCTCAGTCTGACCATCTGTCTGAGGATGGAACGCGGTACTCAGTTTGAGTTCTGTACCCAACGCTTCTCTGGTAGCTCTCCAGTACCTCGAAAGGAATCTGGTATCTCTATCTGACACTATGGTCTTTGGTATGCCGTGATGTCTCATGATTTCTTTCTCAAATAACTCAGCTAATTTGGTCACCTTCCAAGTATCCTTCATCGGTATGAATCGGGCTACTTTGGTAAGGCGATCCACCACCACCCATATCATGTTGAGACCTCCCCTAGCAGGTGGAAGCCCAACTACGAAGTCCATGGAGATATCATGGAACTTCCACTCCGGAACTGGCATCGACTGTACCATTCCGCCCGGTCGTCTGTGCTCGAATTTCACCTTCTGGCATGTGAGACACCTCAAGACGAACTCGGTAACATCTGTCTTCATCCCCGACCACCAGAAGTATCTCTTCATGTCTTTATACATTTTAGAGGCTCCCGGATGGATGGAAACTGAAGAACAGTGTGATTCTCTAAGTATACGGTCTTTCAGATCCGTGTTACCTCGTGGTATGCATAATCGGCCCTTAAGTCTGATCAGATCATCATCATGAGTCTGAAGTCGTATTTCTGACTCTCAAAGGTACCATCTGTCAGCTTCTGTCTGACCTCTCTCATATACTCATCAGTCCTCTGAGCCTCTCGCACCTCATCAACCAAGCTGGAGAAAGAAACTAGCGAATGGAGTGAGTGTGCTCGACGGCTCAGGGCATCTGCTACAACATTGGCCTTCCCTTCTTTGTATTGGAGGTCAATGTCATAGTCTTTCAGAAATTCTAACCATCTCCTCTGTCGAAGATTTAACTCCTTCTGAGTGAATATGTATTTCAAACTTTTATGATCGGTGTAGATCGTGACACTAACCCCATATAAGTAGTGGCGCCATATCTTCAAAGCGAAGACTACAGCTCCCAGCTCTAAATCATGTGTGGGGTAGTTCTCCTCATGTTTCTTCAACTGGCGTGAGGCATATGCCACCACCTTGCCATGTTGCATGAGCACGCAACCCAGCCCTCTGCCGGATGCATCACAATAAACCTCAAAGCCCTCTGTACCGTCTGGAATGGTCAGTACCGGTGCAGTGGTCAGTGAGTCCTTCAAGCGCTGAAATGATCTCTCACAGTCATCTGTCCACAGAAATGGTGCATCTTTCTTCATCAGACTGGTCATCGGCTTCGCGACCTTGCTGAAATCTCTAACAAACCTCCTGTAGTAACCTGCCAGACCGAGAAAGCTCCGGATGTCGGTAACAGTCTTCGGCCTTGGCCAGGTACGTACGGCATCAATCTTTGCTGGATCCACTGCGATCCCAGCATCGAGATGACATGACCTAGGAAGAGACCTGGTCAAGCCAAAACTCACACTTGGAGAACTTAGCATATAGCTGGTTCTCCCTTAATATTTCTAACACCCTCCTCAAATGTTCCTCATGCTCAACCTTAGACTTAATATATCAGAATGTCATCAATAAAAACCACAACCGACTTGTCCAGCTGCTCCCGGAACAAGCGGTTCATCAGATCCATAAACTTCGCCGGTGCGTTCGACAAACCGAACGGCATCACTGTAAACTCATAGTGGCCGTATCGTGTCCGGAATGCCGTCTTCTCAATGTCTCCCTCCTTAATGGCTATCTGATGATACCCCGATCTGAGATCAATCTTGGAAAACACAGATGCTCCCTTCAACTGATCGAACAGATCGTCAATGCGGGGTAGTGGGTACTTATTCTTCACTGTCACTGCATTCAGCTCTCTGTAGTCGATGCAGAGGCGGAGACTACCATCCTTCTTCTTCACGAAGAGGACTGGCGCTCCCCATGGTGACACACTTGGTCTAATGAATCCTTTATCCAACAAATCTTTCAGTTGTTCTTTTAACTCAGTCATTTCTGCCGGAGCCATACGGTATGGTGCTTTGGCTATCGGTCCGGTACCAGGTAGCAGCTCAATGGTGAACTCTACCTCCCGAGTGGGTGGCATGCCGGGCAGTTCCCGTGGAAATAAGTCGGGGAACTCCGACACTACCGGTAAGTCGGGGTCGAACTCAGGGTCTCTCTCTATGTCCTGTACATAGCAGAGGTATACTTCTTCCTTTCTCCTTAATTCTCTATGCATTGCCATGGCGGTGATGATGATCTTAGTCGAAGGCTCTCTGGGCCTCTGGCGGTATGATATTGTTACCCCAGACGGACTCCTGAGCAGCAATCTATGCTCGGCGCAGAGGATACGTCCCTTGTGCCGCTCCAACCAGTTCATCCCGAAGATAACATCAAATCCTAGCTTACTGAACTCAATGAAACTGACTGGGAAGTCTTCCCCCTTAATTCTGATGTGCTCCTCGGTAGTAACGAGTGCAACGAACCTTCTCCTTAGACGGGAGCGAACCGTGAAGTCGGGGTCTGCGATCAAGCCTCTCAGCTTCACGGTGATGAAATAAGTAGCTCTCCTCAGCGTCTAGCCCACCTGCTCGCAAATGATGCAGAGACAAAGGTATGCGAGGCCCCTGAGTCGAAGAGAACTGATGCCTCAATCCCATTGATCGGAAAGGTGCCGGTGAGGATAGTACCGCTAGCGTCGGCCTGTGCCTCTGTGAGTATGCTTAGTGCACCTTCCGTACCGAGTCCATGACCTAATTGTGTTCACAAGCTCCATGAGTATTGATGGTATAACAAGAGTCGTAACAATTTATATGAACAACACTGTTATTTTATTCATGACCATCCTGTTTACAACATGTGCTTCAATCTTACATCTCATTTCTCATCTCATTCTAACATTACATGGCTAATATTGTCTAAAGGTTAGGTTTAATCTTCCTGGTCTCATATGCGTCGCATTGATTACTGCTGACGGTGCTGTATTCAGCTTGATTCTCTTAATCCCATGGTACAACATCCTTGATTCTCCTCCCAAAATTAATACATCACCTGACTTAAGTACTATCTTATCTGCACGGTCCGCACGCTTCTGCTCGCCGTATAAAAACTCCGCATCATCTCCAATGGACCAAGACACTACGGGTATCCCTCTTTCGAGGACTCCGTTGTCTCGTCCTTATCCTGGTGTAGTCCCAGTTTCCCATCTTTTTCGTAGAAGTTTACAATGCAAATGTCTGGCTGGATGTCTGGAATCGGTTCAGCTTCCAACTGCTGAGCGATTTCCATGACTTGTGTAATGACTGGATGGAACTCTTCGGGTATTCCCGGTGGTGAGACTCCATCTTGCTCCCTTGTGGTTTGGTAATTCTTGGCATACGGATTCCAATCCTTGCCCAAGCTCATCATCTTTAATTTCATCTTTGCTCCCCCTGGGTACTCCGGTGTGTAAAAACCTCCCGGTCCCATTCCTAGTTGATTGCATCTCCTGATGATGGCTATTTGTGCGTCGGGTGTCAGGTATCCCCTTAATAAAATCATACCTGGGCGGATAACCTGACATTGTTCGGTTGGAAAGTCCATGGTTTTGATGTCGGTGTGCTCCGGGTTAGATGTGATGGTATTGGGTAGCAATGTTGAATCTTCCTAGAGTGGTAGTAGGTTATTCTCACTTAAGTTCTAATCTCATCTTATTCTTACTTAACTCATATATTTCACCAAACATGCATGATAATGCGGTAAGCAGGTAGTTTTATTACTAAATGGTTATAGTGGTACCTGGCCTCGATGAGGGCTCAGGCTCATCGTCCCGATCCACCATGTGTAGAGTGGGCCCCGTCTTCTGGGTCCCCGTGGGTTCTTGTCCGCCGGCTGCTGCACTTTCCTCTGACCGTCAGATCCAGCTCCCTGATCGGTCTTGCCCTTGCCCCTGGTGTCGGGCCTATAGGCTCTGCTAGCAGGGTTCCGGTAACACTCATAAGCTCGATGCCCGTAGACACCACAGAAGTTGCACTCCACCTTATTCCCCTTACAGTCGAGCCCGGGGTGGTCCTTGTGACACCATCTACAGATGAAGCGTCGCTGGTAGCCACCACCGGCTCCCCTCTCAGTCTCAGATCCTGATGATTCATATTGTCAATTCTCATATCTCAACGGTTACTAATTTATTTCTTAACTCATTCAATATCAATTTTTCTCACCCTTTGGCGCCTTAGAGCGCAGTGGTGTAGCTGCAATAGCAATGGTCAGCCTTCAATGCTCTTTCGAGCCTTCTCCTTCTTCCTCCTTTGCCTTTCGGGTTCTGATTCTTCTGGGCCTGAGGCTGGTACTTTTGTTTCTTGTACCCTCCTTGCCCTTGACTCTCTGAGCTCTTCCCAGCACTCTTCCTCTTTGCATTCTCCTCGTCCCTCAGCTGGACGGTAATCTCAACCTTAGCAGCGGCATGATAGCACTCCTGCTTTTCCATAGTATTAGTCCCACTTATTTCTCATAATCTAAATCTTATTCACCACTTACTCAAATTTCAATCATTCTTATTACCTGCAAGGTAGTGTAACTCGTCGGCCCCATGCCGTAGCGGAGTCGATGGCTAAGCCCGCCATAGAAGCGGTCTACCAAGATCTGGTCAGAATACCCTAGACCTGGCAGAAGACGGAGCAAGGCGGTGAACTCTGAGTAATACTCGTCCACCGTCATCTTGTCCGACTGCTTAAGCGCATCTAACTAACTGCAAGCGCTTCTTCGTCTGGACATGGGCGGGGTAGTACTTTGCCCGTAGCAAGGCGGTGTACTGCTCCCAGCCGAACTCTGGATTGGCCACATGCTCGGCCCTCACCAGCTTCCACCAATCGCCCGCCGCCCCCTTCAGGTAGAAAGCAGCTAAGCGCACCTTGATCCCAGCAGGGACATCAAGGGTCTCGAAGGCGGTCTCCAGCTCGGAGATGTACGCCTCAAGCTTGGCGGGATCGGTCTCCCCCTTGAAATGAGCGGGTCGAAGTCTGATAGGCTCTTCACCCAGTTTGGTTCCCTAGGTTGTGGCGGTGGAGGTGGTGCACCCACACCAGGCTGATAGCCCATGTGCCCTAAAGCGGCAGCTACGATCTCTGCGATCGTCTGCCCTCCAGGTATCCCTGGAATATCCTCACCCCGGCCGCGACCTCGGCCTCCTCTAGGGTCCTGCCATCTGAACAAGCATAACTTACATTAGATTCGTACTCACCATTGTTTTGGTTAGTAAATTTATAACGTCCGTAGACGGTAAAGACAATCCACACTTATTAGTGGTCATCTGACTCTACTCACTCTAACTTCTCACACCCTTAACCCAATACTTATTCCTTAACTTATATCCTAACTCGGTGGTTACTCATGTCCGGTATTTCTTGATCAGAGCGTAACTACGCTCTGATACCACTTTTTGTAACACCCCATCCAAAGCCTATCGTGGTTATCGCAATCTGAACACTTAATCGAATCGTCGCAGCAGCGGAATATACAACACTTGGACCTTGCCACGGTCTGATCGTTAGAATATACCGGCTTAAATACTTACAATACTTATCCAAAACACTTATCCCAACTTAAACATCAACATTCTCAATACCACACCCAACCGAGTACTAGTATCTCAACACAATCCCAACTTACATCAGTTTAATATAAACAGTCGGGTGCACAGGCGCAACCCGAACTCAAAATATGTTCCCACCTAAGTCTAACCGCTCCTACTCTCGTAGTGCGTCCTCATGGGCCTCTTACCTGCAAGTGTAAAAATAGCCCCCGAGGGGGTCAGCACGAATGCTGGTACACCCCTCTCATGGCCCCCAAGCTAACGGGGCTACGACGACTAATTGTCGATAGCATGGAAATTGATTACATACACAACATAATATGAAGTGCAATAACAATAACCACAGATGAACATATATAGTTCACAAGCAATGAACGACTCAAGCGTTCCCTTATCAAGTGGGTTAGTAACCCCCTCCTTAGTCCTCATTTCCTTAATCTCAGTTCCTTACCTTACCTTAATCTTAATCTCAATCTCAATCTTAATCTCAGTATACAAACCTTTCCTGGAAGGGATTGGTTGTTCTAATTCGAACCTGGGATTTAGGTGATCCCACCGCACCATCTTAATGCCACCTACTCTGGACGGGAGTCCAGCGTAGCTGAGCCGGCAACCGGCCCTAGGCTACAAGTCCGAAGACAAGTCCTTAAGCGGAGGGCGGATCTGATTCAGATACCGTCCCCCTTTCTCTTAGCATGCATGACCGGAGATCGTCCCGGTTTTCCTCACTCAAGTTCCAGTTAGTAAACATCTTAAACCACCATGTGCTAGCTAAGCCTTAACGGGCATTAACCAACAACCATCAACTTAACTCTTATTCTTAACTCAGTAAGTACTAAACTTGGTTAGTAACAATCTCAAGTCTCGCGGGTTAGTGTAAACATAACACAATCACAACGAGAGCATTATAACCGGTTGCATGCTTTATCTTGTTTTAGTCATAGCAAATAAACAGATAGCACACAAGCCGAGGGACACCTCGTTAGCAAGCAGGTCACAAGAAGGATTGTACCGTTCACCGTCGATCGTTGTTTGACTAATCTTCTTCGGGGTCCCAACTCACAAACCTAAAACATTCATTCATTTTTAGGTTATTAGTTATTTGCACCTTACTTAACTCACTTAGCCTCTAAGGACTTCCATTCAATAACCTCTCAAGTCTTTATCACTTAGTCTTACAAACTTTACTTTAAACATTAAAACTTATACTTAATCTTAACTTAATTCCTTAAGTTCTTAGGGTCCCAATCATATACTACCCTACCAAAGGTATACCTCTTTACCCATTACCATTCTTAGAATTGAAATTTCTTTTTTTTTTTTTTTTTTTAGGCTCGACCGGACTTACCGACCGGACTTGCCTAAGTCCGGTCCATTCCAGTACCCTTTTACCGTTGGAAAATTCACTCCGACCGGACTTAATGTCCGGTCCTATGTCCGGTCGATTCCAGAGACTTATTACCGTACAAAATTCATGCCGACCGGACTTGACAAGTCCGGTCCCATGTCCGGTCCATTCCAGAAACATTTTCCCTCACAAAAACACAAGCCCGACCGGACTTGTAAGTCCGGTCCCCCAAGTCCGGTCGATTCCAGAAACATTTTCCGGTAGTGTAACAGAGCCCGACCGACCTTGCAAGTCCGGTCCTAAGGCCGGTCGGCTCTAGAAACTTGTTTCTAATTCTCTTTCAACTCCAAACTTCTCCTCATATATTCTCATATTTATAACCTCATTTGGGCACCTCAAATGCACCTTAAGCCCTCCTTAAAATACCTTAAATCATCCACCAAGATCCACCTTAGTCATTATGCATTTTCCTTGCAATAATGCTAACACTTGTAATGTTTTCCTCTAGGTTTCTAGGTGGTGGTTCATACCTAGTGTAACCACTATGCCAAATGTTTTCTTCACCACTATAACATCATCTCCCAAGCATCTCTCACTATCTAAACTCTTTTAAACATTTACTTAAGTTCCTTAACAAGTCTAAACTTCCATCATCATCACATTATTTCCTTCCTAGTTGTGCATCAACATTTGCCTAAGTCCTAAACACTCGAATACATTCTCTTGATTCCTAAATCTTCCATGGTGATACCTAAGTCATCATAAGTCATTAAAACACCTTAACTTCACCCTTTTTCATCAAGACAACCCATAGAACATTCCTAGTACTTCCTTAGTCATTAAATTCCCTTAGGATATCTTAAACACTTAAACTCTCCTTTAAATTTTGCCATGGGTTCTCTAGTATATAGTACTTCCTAACAATGGTTTTTCTCCATCAAACAACCAATACCACACAAATTCTCATCACAACACCTTAACACCCAACTTGCACTAAAACTTCACCACATCATCATTTAATGCTTAAACTTAAAATGCTTGGCACTTAGGCCCTTAATAACAATAATCTTAACCACTGAATTTCCACATATATATGCCTTCAACCTGCGAATACACTCAACAAGGCTCCCATTGAAATAAAATGCTTCTTGTACTTCACCTTTTATTCTTAAACTATCTCTTTTCTCATTGCTCCTTAGTCACAAGTTCACAAGAATAGTCATTGTTTCTCCTAGGTTTTTATAGCACCTTCCCAATATAAACTCTACACTAAACTCATCATATACCCACATCTCATTCCCTTAAACAACAAAACACCTTAAGGTAAGTAATTTACCTTGTTTTCTCACAAGCTTAAAAGCTTTTCTCCTTAGGTTTTCTTTGTTCAATCTCGGTCACCAATGTGATTCTCCTTGCCAATGTTCTAACCAATATCCAATGACTCCAATGAGTACTAGATAACCATTAACCCTAAGGAACAAACCCTAGGTTTAAAAATATGTTTTAAGGTATTAATGTGATTGTTTTACCTTGGTTTCTCAAGACAACTTGGATGTGAAGCAAGAAGGACCTCCTCTCTCCTTTGAAGAGTAGAAACAAGCTAGAACAAGGCATAAACATGGAGTCCCATGAGTATATATTTTCGGTCATGTGAAGAAAATGGTGGAAACCTAGATTTTCTTACACTTTCTTTACCTTAAGAGAATGGAGATGCCAATGGAGTCTCCAAACTTGAATTTCCTCCTCTAATGGTGGTTTGACTTGGCACCAAAATGAAGCTCTTGAAGTTTTGAAAAGATAGAAAGGAGGAGCTTGAGCTAACTAAGAAGAATATGTATTTTGTTTTGGATTTGGAGCTAAAATGAGCAAGATGTGTGCAAGAGAAGGTGGAGCTAGCATGGAGAGGAGCTTCACGTTAATGGAGAAGAGAAAGAGAGCAAGAAATCGTGTGAACAAGGAAATGAAGAAGTGAGGAGAGAGGTAAGCAAAATGTGATATTTATCTTAAAGGTGAATAGTACTTTATGCTTTATAACTTACTTATTTTGCTTTCTCTTTACTTAGCTAGATAAGTGTGGTGAGTCACACTTAAAAAAACCGGCCCCCTTTAGTGAATGAGGGTAGTTTAGTCTTTGTTGACCAAATGTCTCACTTATATAGACTTATGTTATAAACTAGCTTAATTAATTCACTATTCATCAAAAACAAGGCACATTGTTGTGAAATTTTTGATTTCCCATTGATATAGACCTCCAAATGTGATAACTATATAGTACACATATTAATTAAAGGGTAATGATGGACATTTAGCCATTCAAAACTCATTTACAAGACAATTTTTCAAAAACGTGCTTTAAGACTCCTTAAAGCACATTTTGTGTTTTAACTTGTTTTCAAGCTTGGTTTTCTTTGGTAATTGACTTAAAATGACCATTAGGATATTACTAAGGTCTTAGAACAATATTTGGGTACTCTCCCAAGTCTCTCCAAGCTTAGAGCACGTTTTTGTTTAAACTGCTCTTTTGGTGTTTCCTTATATTTTCTTTGATTAGAAATGTTTCTTAATGTTTCTAAGGCATTATTTAGCCTTCTTATATCTTAGTTTATCATTTAAACACCATATCTAAGTTTGGGGTATTTCAATTATTTCTGAACCTTTGTGATTTTCTGCAGTACAAATAGAATAAAGTTCTTCTCCCTTATGAATCCTAGACTTGTTAATCTGATCAATTAAATAAGTTTATCAGTTTGTTAGCTTATAAGTGAGAACTGCGGCTATCAATTGACTACAGGGAAAGAACCAGTTAGTATAGAGATGGTAATTCCTCTAAACACTAGCTGACCATTAATCTAGACTACTCTTAAAGCAGTTAGTAAACAATGGATTCATAACGAGAGTTAGGATTCAGTCTTTGCTAATTAGAATTCGTGGAGGGGGAGACCGAATACGAGTTATCCTTATTCTAGGGTTTTATTCAGAATACTACAGAAATCACTTAGGGGAAGAAATTGCAATCTAGAGAGAAGTAGTAAACCGGAAATACCTTTATCAAACAAAATCAAAACAATTATTTACCTGTTGTTTATGCTTTTTCAACTCTTTTACAAATCACCATCACATACAAAAACCCCCAATTTCCTATTACTTGTTTTGTGTGTAAGTAGAAATTAAACTAGCCACTGCCTCCTTGGATTCGATACTCAGGGAATACTCCGAGATTTAAAACTTGCTATAATCGACCGGTACACTTGCCGTTAGGTTAAACCCCCAGCACAATTTACCGTTAGGTTTTATCCGAACAACAAATTGCGAGTTTACCGGTTCCATTTTGAGGAGAATTCCTGTATTGCTGTCAAATATGATCGGTTGCAAAACTCGTCGGTTTTCAATTTGTAGATTCGGGTACATGGGCCGTGGTGTGTGAGACTTGGACCTCATCGATCAGGCTTGGGTTTAATTTCGGATGACAGTCATTTGGTCCAGACTAGCGTGGTTTGGGACCATTTATGGTTTACATGTTGATTTATGCTACTTTTGGTTTAGGCCCGTCACCTTTCCGGCCTTTTGGTGAATTGGGGCCCCGTATCCCTTTTGTCCGGGGAGTTTGTGTTTGGTTTGTTCCCTTTGCTATGTTCTGGCGCTAATGGTTTACTTCGATTTGTTTACTCATTTTCTGATTTCTCATTTTAACCGAGGCATACATTGGCTTCCTTCCTTGGCTTGGGCCGCGCTTACTGGATTTGCATCTGACTTTGGATCACGCTGATGTATCTTGGGATCTTTAAATCCTCATGGGTTTGGAAATTTAATTCTGTTGATTAATATCCCCTTGCGCATTGATATGGGTTGGAAATTAATTTGAAGCCAGCATGCAACTTGTCCTTTCGCGCTTAGATAAGGACATAGATTGAGATAGTTGCCCTATGCTATAATTGTTAGAAAAATTATTCATTGGCTGGATGGTACTTATTAATTTTTCATCTTAGAGGGAAATGATATAATCCCTTCTAGGTATGATCCCACATGACTCACAACCGCACCCCTTTGATACTACACTTTGTTTTGAGTCATAATCTAATATGACAGATTAATTTGAGTAGCAACCCCAATGCTTGATTTATTTTACAATCCTTAGCATTTGTTGGCAGCTTGAAACTCTTTTCTATGTTCTCAGTTGGGGTGTGGGAGATGATTAAATTGCCCCCTTTCCTCTTATTGAGAGGGGCCCCTTTCCTCTTAGAGAGGGGCCGTATGATCCCATTGCACACACCCCCTAACCTTCTTCCGTTCTTTGACTAATACGTACGCTTTGCCTCTATTGGATGTGTTCTTTGAAACGTACATAATCCTTATGGAATGGAAAACTGCTCAGGGACGAAGAGATGACCTTGGCTTGGACTACCGGGGTTCTCCCTTCAAACGCGAAAAACGTTTGGTGTATCTCTTCGGATCCCCTTCAGCTCGAGTGAGGCGGCGTCGATGCGACCCCCCATAGCAGCTCTTTTAATTCAGCACTTTAATTCAGCATTTTAATTCAACGCTTTTTGTTATCATGAGTTGTAATTTGTCTATTAGTTGTGCTACCTAGCATAGTCTTGGATTTCATATTTTCTGTATTTGTCAGCTTGATCATTTTTACCCTTTCTATCTTTCGTACATATTTTTGAATGCGTTTTTATACATGTCCGATTCTATTATACATTGAACGTTTTATTTGTCAGTTTTGTCTTATTTATTGATAGATTGGCTTAGCATAGGTGACCATAGAATACCCTTTAGATTTGCCGACTTAATTCTGGACACTTCGAGTCCAGTTTAGAGAAGCTTCTAGGTTCAGGGATGTTCCTCCCTCAAACAGGCCGTAGAGTCTGGTCGGTGGGAACGCCCTTCCTTTATAACATTTTCCAAACCATCCCTAATTATTAAGATCTAAGACTAAAAAAATTCACACACTTCGATTTCAAAACAACCACTTTCATACACACAATATACACTCTTCAAACCCACTTGTTCTCATACACCAACATCGTACACATTTTAAAAGCAATCCTTCTCACACTCTCATCAAACACACTCCAAAATCAATTCCTCCCATACTCATACATCATACCCTCTTCAAAATTAATCCATTTCATGCTTATTCATCAATCACCCTTCAAATCGATCTTTCTCAGGCTCACACATCATGCACACATATCAAACACACTCTCCAAAATCAATCCCTCTCATACTCACACATCATACACTCTTCAAAATCAATCTCTTTCATACTCTCTCATCGAACACTCTTCAAATCCAATCTTTCTCATGCTCCAACAACAAACACATTTCAAAAGCAATCCTTCTCACATTCACTCATCAAACACTCTTCATACGCAATTCAAAATTCATTCCAATACAATTTCAGTCCCAACTGCAAATCATCCAATGTGAGGCCCAACAATCATTTCAGTTTGAGGCCCTATAATCTAATTTAATCTGGCCCACTTTCAAACTTGGCCCACATTTCTAGGTCCAAACCTGGCCCGTTTTCTAAGGCCCAACCCGGCCCGCTTTCCAAGGCTCAACTTGGTCTATGTTTTGAGGTCCAAACCTGGCCCGCTTTCCAAAGCCAATTCCGGCCCACTTTTCCAAGGCCCAAACCTGGCTCATCAGTCCAAATTTGGCGCACAATTTCAATTCAACCTCAATTCATTTTCAATTCAAAATCAATCCAAAAACCGATCAATCCCATCTCCAATCCAATCAAATTTCAATCCAAAATCAAGTCAGTTTCAACCTGATTTCAATTCAAATCTTAATTCGACTCCGATTCAATCTCGATGTAAATCCAATTCAATACAAAATTCTTTTCATTCCCAATTCAATTCAGTTTTATTTCGATCCTGAATAATTCCAAACTTCATAAATCTCAAACTCCTTGAAGTCAAGCATCTTGAATCTCTAAACGTCTCAGCGGCTTAACAAACTCAAACGTCTTAGCAGCTTAACAGACTCGAACGTCTCAGTAGCTTAACAGACTCGACCGTCTCAGCAACTCAACAGACTCGACCGTCTCAGCAGGTCAACAGACTCGACTGTCTCAACAGCTCAACAGACTCGAATGTCTCCACAGTCCAACAGATTCGAACATCTCAATAGACTCATCAAATTCAAACACTTCAAAAATCCTCAGCTCCTCAAAATGCCAAACTTCTTGAAATTTGATAACCCTTTCAAGCCTCGAACATCTCACAGACCCGAGCGTCACACAGACTTCATTATTTCAAGAACCTAAATGTCTCACAGAGTTGAGCATCTCACAGACTCTCACACCTCAAACTCCAAAACGAACCAGACAATCTGTCAAACCTCACAAAAATGACCACAAAACCTCTTTGACCCTTCAAAGACCCAAAAGGTCAAATGCCCGATTCCTTCAAAACCCCCAAAACTCCCAAATCTCCAAAAAGCAGTGAACTACGTAAGGTCTGATCTCAACAGGGAGTTGAGTACGTAGGCAGCCCATCTAGGGTGCGACCCCATTCCAAACAAAAAAACCCTTTTCCTCCTCTAAGGCGGCTCTCATATCTCTCAAACACTAAGACCTTCTTTGGCTCCCACAAACTTCTAACCATTAGACTCTATGTCTTGTCTATTCATTCAACCCCCGTTTTCCAAAACCTTTATTTTATACTCATCCGAATTCACCGATTCTTCTTCTTGGCGCTAGCTTGGCAGAAAAGCTCACCTCATCCACTCTTTCTCTCTTTTTGTCCTAATCATATCCTTGGCTTTTAAATGAATCTCTTTAATAAGGTTTTGAAAGAAGGCAATCCTGACAATTGGAGACCGAGGTTTCCTCGGGCACCAATCCGAAGTCGTGGTCATTGCCACTTCCGAGGGGTGTAACCTAGTACGAACCCACATAGAATCTTTGACACGACCAGATAAGTCCTAGCCATAGGCAACAATCTTAGAGTCAATTAACGGTTCTTAGAACCCTCCCCTTCCTTCCTAGTTCCTTAGGTCAAACTAGGTGGCGACTCTAGTCAACTCCGCCTTATAGAGGCATAAGTCCGCGTCGAGCCCATCGAGAGCGGGCGTAGTGCACACTTGCACTCCCCATTATGCTTTCTGGGAAAGACGGATGATTTAGTAGGTATTTGAGGGATGCCAAGTATAACGGGTTTTTACCCTCCATAGAATGGCATTTTAGGATCTAGGCTTTTCAGTTAAGAACCATATTTAGATAGACCCCCTCATACCGAAAAATCACCCCCACAGAATGGCGACTCCACTGGGGAAAACTTGAGTAAGTTTTTCTCATAAACTTGGTCAAGGAAGACTGAACTCCATTTAAAATTGTCGGGTCCTCCCCACTTCTTTCAAAACCTTCAAGAGATATTCATTTCAAAGCCTTTAGGATTACTCTACTCCACACTTAGAGTGTGCTTTGTGAGGATAGTTAGGACGAGTGTTTAGAGTTCAAAATTGATTTTGATTATCACATGTGTGCTTTGACCTTTGCATGCTTCACTTTTGTTTACTATGGTGTGTTTACTGTCTTACGTTTAATGCCCTTCATTCATGACATAATTGCTTATTTACGGTTTTGTAAGTGAGGCCTTCGTAGAAAGGAGCCAACCCATTGTTGCATCAGGTAGTTTAAGAACTTGCATTCCTCTGTGTCACCTTTACTATCTACGGTCGGGATGAACAACTGGATCACAGTTGGTTCCCTCTGAGTATGGGTCCTTCGTAGCTAAGGATAAAGCCCACGAGGTGGTATGGCCGTAGTTGTCTACACCTTGAAACAGCTCAGGATTCTTTCAAACTCCTTTTCGAGTCAAAGCCAGCATATAGTAAGCTATGAGCCTTCTGTGTCCAGCTGCCTTATCCAGTGTCTAGGATGGGTTTTATGGGTAGTTGCCCCCTTGTATGCCGCCTGTCTGACCACCCTTCTACCTTACCTTGAAGATTGCATGGGTTCAGTTCTCCATGATTCCTCCGCACCACGGGTGTCTTTAAAGCCCAATGTCGCGCTACAAATTCATAGAGGTTTCCGTATTTACGGATACCCATACATGACAAAGCGTAGTCAGCGAATAATTTGGACTTTAGACACACCTTATCGTGCAGACGACGGGAGACCCGTTCCTATGCAGTACTTCCCCAAGTTTTCTGAAAAGTGAGTATGTTGTGATAATCCCCGACCGTGGCTCGTGTGACTGTATCACTTCGCGTATCCTGACCTTTCGAACTTAAGCACTCCGGTCTTTCTTGATGATGTGCCCCACAAGGCATAACAGAGATAAATCCCGAGAGATGAACAGTGAAGGGACGACGGTTCCCCCGGTAGTATGGAAGCATTGATTGACCATGAAGGTGATTATCCCAATCATTCACACTCAGCTCCACAAAAAATCAGCCATGATTTTTATTTTGCACTTACATCTATGTGTGATCACGTTTCAAAAGTTGGCAAAAGAAAAAAAACAATTCGAACACTCTAATGAAATATCTTCAAAGTCGTTCATCTTGAATGATTTCAAAAAATAATAATTTCAAAATTGTTATTTCCACAGCAGTTTCAAAGCCGATTTCAATCAAAGTCTTCAAGAAAACAAACTTTATCCAACAGCTTGCAAAAAATAAATTTCAATAATCTACTGTTTACAAATGATTTTCAAACACTACTTCCCATGAATTTCATTTCAAAAACCTATTTTCTACAAACGAATTTCAAATAACATTCTTCACCAACATGATTTTCAAAATAGTTTTCGAAAACAGTTTTCAAAATTGAATTTCATAAAGGTATTTCAAAATAAATGATTTAGTCCCCATGTTGTGACCCGCTATTTTTGAAGTTCAACCCACCTTCAAGAGTAGCGGTCATTACTGTGGAGTGTACTAGTCATTTCGTGTTTTCATAAAAGAGGTGGATTTTCTCAACAATTTTGTGCTCGATCATTCACCTTTTCTTTCTCAAAAAAGCCCCTCGTTTTCCTTCATCGGAGCAATTGGAGTGCGTGAAAACACAACGATTCGAGCTGAAAACCAGAGGTGTACCAACCCGAGTCAAGCGACACGAAGATCAGCAACCCCAGTTCAAGTTCAAACTATTGAAAATCAGAAGAACACCAACCCGTTTGGTTTGATCACAATACTGCTTCGCTGCAAAAACCTGAACTCGAGCGAGCAGCTGGTCAAGAGCCGAGGATGAGTGAACAACCAATCGAGAGCTGAAGACGAGCGATAGCCAACCAGAAGTCCGAGCGTGAGCAGTCAGCCAAAAGTCCGAAGACGGACCAGGAGAGTTCAGAAGAAGTTCAGCTCAAACTCCCCCATTTAATGACTTTTAGAGTTGATGTATAGGTTTTCCCTAGCATTCTTTTCTCTCTTGTCAATTTCTGAATAGACTTTGTGTATAGGTTGTACGTTCCCTTTGAATTTATTTACATCAAATATGTATAGGGTTCCCCACTCCCTATTTTATTTGAGAATGATTGAGTGTCAAAATTCATATTGAGAAAATCCACCCCTTTGAAAACATGTGTTTTCAAAATTGTTTTCCCAAAATCGGTTTCTTTTGGCATGCACGTATAATGACAACAACAAATAAGGAACAACCACTCATAGTTACATATTCATAAATCGCTTTATGGGGTGAAAATTTACGGTATCTACTGGAGGTATCCCTCGAATAAATAACATCAACAAAATGCAATTGAGCAAAAAGAAAAACACATGCATTGCATTCATGACAAAAAAAAGTCACAATCACATTTAGTCCATTCGAAAACATCTGTCATGTACGAGTCCTGTCTACCACAAAAAAAAATATTGCACTATCCCGTTTTCCATCCTCACCTCATCACATATCAGCTTTCATCCCAACACCTCAATATCCAAAGCCTGATCTTCAAAGGGATAGTAGAAAACACCAGGGATTTTGAACCTCTGACATCCTCTAACATGTGCATCAGTGCCCAAGATGAAAAGAAGCAGTCCTTTCCATATTGTAGGGTTACCATGCGGGAGTTGTCACTCCCTAAAAGTACCAAAATCCAGGAGCCAATCACTAACCCAACCTCACTCAAGAATCACTACCCCGACAACGACCCCAACAGCTAGACCATCTTCAAGGCCAACAGTAGTGGGATGAGCTTCATGAACCATGAGCTGAATTCGACTCAAGTGAGACTAGGTGTAGCCTTACCACTCATGCATTGCATCCAAAAACAAAACAAACGCAAAAAAAAAAAACATTCAGTCAACCATCTCCATTCATCATTTTCAGCATTTCATGCATCCTATACATAGTAATTCCATATTACCACAATACATCGCATGGTAGATAATCGCATTTGCATACTCCCATATCGAAATGACATCTTCGTGAAAATTGTGAGAGATTGATTGAATAGAGTGCGTGAACCACTTAACTCTCGACCCATCAATGAACACAAGGGTCTAATCAAAATCAGCACCACAAATCAAGTGAGTAGTGTGCAAGCGGTATTTTCTCTTGAATTTCAATTGGGCATATTGGACGATCTATTGAGCGATGAGGGAAGGTAGAGAGAGCCAAGAGAGGTAAAACCATGAGCGACATGCGCATTTCTTCAGCACATGGAGAGGCATAATTCCGAGTGAGATCAATGTCGATAGCAAGTCACGAACTGTGATTCATGCCAAGATCCGAGAAAAATAAGAAAACAATCAATGACTAATGAGGATGACAAGGCACTTAGGATCAAAAATCTCCACAAAACCAAAGAGCTTTAATTGCCCTCTGCATAATCCCTTAGTGAGCCCCGCTGAGCCTTTCACGATAAACCTTATTCTACGAACTCCACAACATGCCAACTCACATACACATACTTACTCACCCTTGCAATAGAGGATCTCGAAGGAGCCAGAGCCATGGTCTCTCCCCCACCATCTTGCACAAAAACAACAAATGAAATGTTCTGAGAAATCAGTGAGTCAATGCAACTCCAAAGCTGAAGGCCAAAATACAAAGCTGAGAATGCTTGAGAAAGTTGATGAGCCAAATTCAATTCCAAAAAAAAATGATAAGAAAGTTCAAATCGAACGCCAGAAGAGGCAAGAAGGAGCGAAACCGAATCCAAAGGACCAATGACGTCCCGAAGAAACCGATAAGGGGTTATCAAAACCCGTCTAATCATTCCACCCATGGCAAAGGTGAATCATGTCCTATATTGCACAAAAGCTCCACAATTCCCAAATAAACCCTCCAGTCCCATGTGACATACATCATACCCCTCAACCCCGTTATAACCCAATAAAAGACCTCTGACTCGTTAGTTGGTGAGCGTTAACTGAAAGTATCGGATCTGAAACATGAATCATAAGCTTCATGCTTGTTATCAACATGTCCCACCTCACAATATAGGGACTATGAGCGAATGAGTGCAACCTTACTTCACAAGGTCTTCCGAGTGTGAGTGACTCTTTAATCGAAGCACCAAATCATAAATAGCATACCCCATTGCAGGTGAGAAATTTGTAAGGGTCGGAAAGTCCAATACCACGAAAAGAAATTCTCAGGAAAATGCTGCTCCGAGCATTAAGAGTATCATCACGACATTATCACACACGACCATACTCACGAGAGATTGACCTGCATCCCTCCTCGAGAGGAAAGTGATTCACACATTCCAGTTCAACAATCACTCAAGACCGAACCAAAGATGTCTTATATTCGTAAACCTTATAGTAATAGAGATAAAACCATATCTTCTCTTCAAAAAACGCATATGCATTTTGCATCTCTTCTAGCAGTTAGCATTTGCATGCATCATAACCACTTCATTTTCAACATCCGACTGGTAAGAACCATGCATAGTCTCGTGGAAGGTCGACTTCAGTTTCCCGCTATCGAAGTTCAACTCAAAATCAAAAGAAATCAAAACCGAGGCCATCCGGAGCCATACGACGATCTTCCCGGAGCCATCCAGCGTCATCGGGCCTCATCAACACCATATCCAAAACCAAACTAGAGCCATGCGAGAGCCATCCTCAAACATTGAGACCATCCAAGAGACCTCAAGACTACACAGAAGCCATTTCCGGGGTCTTGCCTACACAGTTTTGAACTACGTATGGTCTGATCTCAATACGAAATTGAGTACGTAGGCAGCCCGCCCAGGGTGCGACCACTTCACAGGCGAAAGTTCCCCTTTCTTCCTCGCTATCACCAATGGAGCCATCTCATAGCCTTTCCCCGAGCCATCCCGAGCTACCCTGGAGCCATCAAGAAATCCCGAAGTCATACCCGGACCGAAGCCATCCATCCATGACCGAAAAGTTATCAACCACATCAAAATGCATCAACCACAACACAATCTACCAATCACATCAACCCACCGTTCGACCCAAAATACAAAACAAATTGAAACCCACCAACCATCCCGAAAATCTCAATCCAAATTGAAATCCACCAACCATCCCAAAAATCTCAATCCAAATTGAAACCCACCAACGATCCTGAAAATCCCCATTCGAATCAAAACCCACCAACCATCCCAGAGTCGTTGCTCACAAGGGAGTCACATACCAAACCGGAGCCATCTGATCATACCAAAGTCATCTGCTCATATCAAAGCCATCAAGGTCCAAAGTCACTCATTCACAAAACCATCCTTTCGAAAACCGACCACAAAATCACAAAACCAAATCAAAAACTCAAGAGCCATACCGGAGCCATCTCGAAACTCTGGAGCCAAGAGTCCTACCAAATCCCGAAACTATAGTGCACATCGGGCGAGACTGTCAAAGCAAAGCCGAACCACAAGTCCCACGCTGACGAAGTCAAGGGCAACATTAATAGAAAACATTCGACTATCACATCCCTCACAAATTAACCAAAAAAAAATCCAATCCCGAATCAATCCACAATCAACCACTCAAAATAGCGAGTTTCGTACAACTAAGTCAATGTATTATAGGCCCGTCATAAGCCCTATAGCTAGATGTCAAGAGATCTAGTTGAGGCCCGTCATAAGTCCTCGTACTTTTTTGCATTCTGGGCCCGTCATAAGTCCTAGAGCTAGACACCGAGTTCTAGTTGAGGCCCGTCATTAGTCCTCATGCATAACCTATATACCGATTGTATTCTAGGCCCATCATTAGTCCTAGAGCTTGACACTGAGATCTAGTTGAGGCCCGTCATTAGTCCTCATACATTTCGACGATGCATTCTAGGCCCGTCATAAGTCATAGAGCTAGACACCGAGTTCTAGTTGAGGCCCGTCATTAGTCCTCATGCATAACCCATATACCGATTGTATTCTAGGCCCGTCATTAGTCCTAGAGCTAGACAAAGAGATCTAGCTGAGGCCCGTCTTTAGTCCTCATACATTTCGAAGATGCATTCTAGGCCCGTCATAAGTCCTAGAGCTAGACACCGAGTTCTAGTTGAGGTCCGTCATTAGTCCTCAAGCATAACCATTATACCGATCGTATTCTAGGCCCGTCATTAGTCCTAGAGCTAGACACCGAGATCTAGTTGAGGCCCGTCATTAGTCCTCATACAATTCGAAGATGCATTCTAGGCCCGTCATTAGTCCTAGAGCTAGACACCGAGATCTAGTTGAGGCCCATCATTAGTCCTCATGCATAGGTTGTTTGATCGTATTCTAGGCCCGTCATTAGTCCTAGAGCTAGATACCGAGATCTAGTTGAGGCCCGTCATTAGTCCTTGTACCATCAATCACCACAATCTGGGGCCCGTCATAAGTCCCCGTGCACCCGCATTCATAGGAACAAATTATAAACCGTAGTGAGAATTTTTGGCGTCCCGTCAACCTTGATCCAATTCTGCAAGGGCTTGTAGAACTGAATCAAGGGAGCCATCTGTAGACACCAAAAATTCTCACCCCATAAAGCAAATTCCAAAATAATAAATAAATAGGACAGGTCGTCGCCTTTCTTTTTCAAAACGTATCAACGTGCGTGGCAAAACGAAGCCATCTTTTTATGACAAAATTCATAAATCATTTTTCGAAGCATTTAAAAGAACAACACAATTCTTCGAAAATGAATTTCCATCGACACTCCAGTTTAAAAGTCATCCCTTTTGTTTATTCACTTATTTTATTATCTTATTTTGTTTTGTTTATGTTCTATTTATTTTATTTTTATCTATTCATCTATCCAATTTTTCTTATATTTTATTTTAATATACTATTAACATTAGTATTTTTATTTTCATTTCTGTTTATACACACATTTTCATCTTATAAACCCAATCCACACTTTGTTCTAGCCCAATTCCTTAGAACCACTCTTTTTTCAGCCCATGGTTTCAAGAAGCCCACCCAAACCCTACTGTTCTTTTAATAAAAGCACACGCATCCCCAAAACCCTAAGGTGATCGGGCTCATTCTCTTCATTGTGACTGTAGTCGCCTCCCTGATGTGTTCGACATCTTCCAATTCGCTCCCTCCTCCAGCTTCAAAGGAACAAACCCAGAAACATACATGCTCTACCGTCATTCTCCTCATTCACAGCGAACAAGACGGCACCTGCTCTGTGCCTCTCATCCTCTTCATTCACGGCACATTTGCAACCCTACTGGCGAACTAGGAGCACATATGCTCTGCGCCTTCCTCTCATTCTCTCTAGCGTCGACAATTTAGCAAACAAGGAACAAGTGATGCTCAGCGCATCTCTTCATTGAAATCAACCGCATTCTCCTCCCCCATCCATTTTCAAGCGCTTGGCACCACAACCAACAGAGATGAGTCCCTCACGATTCATCATTTCCCTCACCACTCTCCCTGGGAACGGACGTTGTTCACCATCTACCGCCTCCAACCTTACCTTCAAACTATGAATTAAAACCCAGAAAACCCTAATCTCAATGACTACCGCCTGTGCTCTGTTATGCTCATATTTTTTGTTTTGGGTTTCGATTCCTTCGATATTGCGTAATTGTCGACAATGTTTGCATTGGAAGACTACACTTGGTTCCAATTAATTCTAGCCCCGACCCCTTTCCCGGCCCTTTGGGGTTGTCGGTGGCGTTCATTGTAGCTTTTCGGCCTTGGCTTCACTGGGGATGAATCATCGGGTTCAACTATCTCCTGCTTGGTTCACCGTTTGCGTCTGTGATTTTCACGAGTCATTTCCAATGGTGAGTCTCACACCGATTTCTTAAGGATGATCCACCACGGCCTTGGGAGAGTTTCTCCGTCGCTGTAATTGCCATCAGGTGTACACTACGTGATTTCATTTCGAATTCGAGTTTTCTCCCTTCTGTTCTTCTTCTTCTTCTTCTTCTTCTTCTTCTTCTTCTAATTTTCGATCACATTTGAGTTTAATTTGAAAATACTAATCCGTGTATATCTTGTTTTCACATTTGGAATCGGGAAATACCAGGACTAATACTGGTTCAGTCCCTGGTAGTAGAGCTAGATCTTACTGACGGGATGACTCGCCCTTTCCGGCCTTGGGGTCGTGTCGTCTCCACTTCACGGGTACCTTACTCTGGTCGTAAGCTTTCTTTTGTTTAACAAGTGAATCGATTTCAGATCTACTTCCACTACCCATTTTGTGTTGTGTGAAAGGTGGGACTTAGACAGAGAGTTTTGTTTGAAATCCGTTTATTGCTCAGGACTTGAGATGGGTTTTATTCCCCTGTGCTGGTTAATTGATTCGATCTGATTTGATACTTTTGTGTTGAGAAGAAACCCCTGCATTTATGTTTGGCCTCGAGTTTGTCCAGCTTTGGTTCTTCTGCGTTCAGAGACAAATTGCGAGTTTACCGGTTCCATTTTGAGGAGAATTCCAGTATTGCTGTCAAATATGATCGGTTGCAAAACTCGTCGGTTTTCAATTTGCTGATTCGGGTACATGGGCCGTGGTGTATGAGACTTGGCCCTCATCGATCAGGCTTGGGTTTAATTTCGAATGACAGTCATTTGGTCCAGACTAGCGTGGTTTGGGACCATTTATGGTTTACATGTTGATTTATGCTACTTTTGGTTTGGGCCCCTCACCTTTCCGGCCTTTTGGTGAATTGGGGCCCCGTATCCCTTTTGTCCGGGGAGTTTGTGTTTGGTTTGTTCCCTTTGCTATGTTCTCGCGCTAATGGTTTACTTCGATTTGTTTACTCATTATCTGATTTCTCATTTTAACTGAGGTATACATGGGCTTCCTTCCTTGGCTTGGGCCGCGCTTACTGGATTTGTATCTGACTTTGGATCACGCTGATGTATCTTGGGCTCGTTAAATCCTCATGGGTTTGGAAATTTAATTCTGTTAATTAATATCCCCTTGCGCACTGATATGGGTTTGGAAATTAATTTGAAGCCAGCATGCAACTTGTCCTTTCGCACTTAGATAAGGACATAGATTGAGATAGTTGCCCTATGCTATAATTGTTAGAAAAATTATTCATTGGCTGGATGGTGCTTATTAATTTTTCATCTTAGAGGGAAATGATATAATCCCTTCTAGGTATGATCCCACATGACTCACAACCCCACCCCTTTGATACTACACTTTGGTTTGAGTCATAATCTAAGATGACAGATTAATTTGAGTAGCAACCCTAATGCTTGATTTATTTTACAATCCTTAGCATTTGTTGGCAGCTTGAAACTCTTTTCTATGTTCTCGGTTGGGGTGTGGGAGATGATTAAATTGCCCCCTTTCCTCTTATTGAGAGGGGCCGTATGATCCCATTGCACATTCCCCAACCTTCTTCCGTTCTTTGACTAATGCGCTTTGCCTCTATTGGATGTGTTCTTTGACATGTACATAATGCTTATGGAATGGAAACTGCTCGGGGACTAAGAAGATGGACCTTGGCTTGGACTACCGGGGTTCTCCCTTCAAACGCGAAAATGGTTGGTGTATCTCTTCGGATCCCCTTCAGCTCGAGTGAGGCGGCGTCGATGCGACCCCCCATAGCAGCTCTTTTAATTCAGCACTTTATATCAGCATTTTAATTCAACGCTTTTTGTTATCACGAGTTGTAATTTGTCTATTAGTTGTGCTACCTAGCATAGTCTTGGATTTCATAATTTTCTGTATCTGCCCGCATGATCATTTTTACCCTTTCTATCTTTCGTACATATTTTTGAATGCTTGTTTATACATGTCCGATTCTATTATACATTGAACGTTTTATTTGTCAGTTTTGTCTTATTTATTGATAGATTGGCTTAGCACAGGTGACCATAGAATACCCTTTCGATTTGCCCACTTAATTCTTGACACTTCGAGTCCAGTTTAGAGAAGCTTCAAGGTTCAGGGATGTTCCTCCCTCAAACAGGCCGTAGAGTCTGGTCGGTGGGGAACGCCCTTCCTTTATAACATTTTCCAAACCATCCCTAATTATTAAGATCTAAGACCAAAAAAAATTCATACTTCAATTTCAAAACAACCACTTTCATACACACAGTATCCACTCTTCAAACCCACTTGTTCTCATACACCAACATCGTACACATTTTAAAAGCAATCCTTCTCACACTCTCATCAAACACACTCCAAAATCAATTCCTCCCATACTCATACATCATACCCTCTTCAAAATCAATCCCTCTCATGCTTATTCATCAAACACCCTTCAAATCGATCTTTCTCAGGCTCACACATCATGCACACATATCAAACACACTCCAAAATCAATCCCTCTCATACTCACACATCATACACTCTTCAAAATCAATCTCCTTCATACTCTCTCATCAAACACTCTTCAGATCCAATCTTTCTCATGCTCCAACAACAAACACATTTCAAAAGCAATCCTTCTCACATTCACTTTAATACCCCGGATCTAAAAATGGTGATTTAATACTCTAATAAGATTATTAAGGGCCTAATTGTGTCTAGGGAGTATTGGTAAAAGAAAAAACCAAAAGAAAAGAGAAAGTGCGTTAAACGCGAAAAACGCTAAAATGCGCATTAAATGAAAATAAGAGATATATAATCTCGTAAGGGTCCGAGATGGATTCCTAAGGCTTTGTCAGGCCTAATTAGTGTACGGGAATGATTCCCGAAGAAAACGGATCCAAATAATGGATTAAAACACTAAATAAGCATAAAAGCACGTTTTTCGAGGAAGCCCGAAAACGTGACTTTAAGTGGTCAAATGGACCCGTAAAAATTATAGTTGATTAAATAACTATAATTAAGTATTAATGGAAGCTTAGTAACCATTAAAATTAATTAAACGAGAAAAATCCAAAAAAGGCCCGGTTAGTGAATAGTGCCAAACCGGGTAAAATAACGAGCGTTTTCTGTCAAAAACTGAAAAACGCTCTAGTTTAAGTAGTATGTGGGGCCGGTTTTATTAGACAATTCAGCCCCTCTCTATTAGCTAATTAACAAAAGAAAAAGAAGAGTTGAAAAGTCAAATAAAGTAAAAGCAAAAGTAAGAAGGGAATAGTAAAGAAACAAATAAAACTCTTACCTTCCCTCTCTCTCTTCTACTTTTCTGATTCCCCTCTTCTTTCCTACATGAGACACCTCCTCTCTCCCTCCATCCTCTGATTCATCTTCTTCCTTGCGACAAGAGAGCTCCACCCATGGCTCCTCTCCTTTCTTCTTCTTGCCCAAGCCTTATTTCCTCTCATCAAGCTCCACACTTCCCTCTTTTCAAAATTTGAAATGGATGAGTTTCATTTTCGTGGGTGTTGGCCATTTGAAGAGAAAAGCACACTATTTTGAAGCTTGAAGATTCCTCTTCCACCCAAGGTAAAAATATCCAAAGAAAAATACATTTTTCTTCACTTCCTTGTGTTGGCCGATTTTGGCATGTGTTAATGCCTTGCTTCTCTTTGTTTTGAGCTACTCTCCAAGTCTCCAATGGTGGGTTGGAGCTCCTCCTTTGATTTTTGGGCAAAACCAATTCTAGGGTTTCTTAAGGTAATGTCCAATTCTATGCCTTAAGCCTTTCTTTGAATCCATGAGTGGTTGCCACAACTAAAAGAGCTAACTAGTACTCCTCATGTCCATTGGTATATTGGTCTAGAGAACGGGGCAAGTGAGTTGCCTTGACCGATTTTGGATGAAGAGAAGATGAGAAGAGGAGAATTATATTAACAAGGAAACTTAAGAGAATGCAAGGTAAGAAACCAACCCTAAAGTATATTCTATATGTATTAGAATTTGGGATGGGGTAATTAAATGAATGAACCCCACATGTGTTGTGGTAGCAATGTGCTTGTATAGTAATAATGCAAGTGAGAAAACATTTGTGAATTTAGTGTTTGATTTAAGAGCTATGCATTTTATGAATTATGCATTGTGCGGTATTTGGAGAATTGATGAGTATTAATGGATTTATATGTGTGCTGATAGAACCCTTGTGGTTTGGTTAGTTTTAGGTTGAATAATGTGATGAGAAGAGTTTTGGGCAATGCTAGAGAAGTAGCCAAGTTATGGCAAAATTTGTGTAGAAATCTAAGTGGATTAAGTGTTGGTTTGGGTGGTGAATAGCCTAGGAGTGGCTAGGTATGTATGAAGATTGATTGGAGACTTATTTGAGTAAGTTAACCATTTTAGGAAGGCTTGTCAAGGGAGGAGAATGATGCAAAATCAGTAGCAAAAGAGTGGTTTAGTTCCTTAGGAGTTTTTAGAAAACAAAGAAGAAATAAGGCTTTAAGAGTGAGTCATGGAACTTGGTATGAGTTGTGCATTATCTTGGGAGATATGGAATGGTCAAAATGAAAGAGAACTTAATGCAAAGTGTTGAGGAGAAGTTAGAAGATGCACAAATGTGCAAGGTGTCGAAATGAGAATGGAAAATGGGTGAATTAGGACAAGAATTTGAGTAAGGAATAAACCAATGTTTTGAAGGGGTTTAGAGCATGTTTTATGATGATTAAACATGTGGAGAACTTATGGAATGATTAGGAAATAATTAGAGGTGATTTAGGGGTTGAAAACTGCCCAAAAACAGACAATTTAAGTACCTACAGACATGGTCCGGGTTTGTAAACAAGTACACAAACCCGGACCACATCAAAAACGCACCAGAAAGCCATCCCAGGGGGTGGTCCGGGTTCTTAAACCAGGACACAAACCCGGACCACATGAAAAATGCGACAGAAACTGATTCCAGTGTTTGGTCCGGGTTTGTAACCCCGGACACAAACCCGGACTAGGCTAAAAATGTAACAGAATGTGTTTTTAAGTGTCCTAAAGATGGGGAAGTGAATGGTAATGGTTTTTGATGATGTATAGGCCTTGTTTGGTGACTAATAAAGGTCCTAAGAAGTGTAAACAAATTTGAGAAGTGAATGAGAAAGTTGTGAGTTTAAGAACACATGAGTAAAACTAAGTTAAACACGATAACGGGGTTAAGTACGGGAGTATTAGTTTTACATACCTTAATTCTTTGATGTTAATAAAACATTTGAATGTTATCAGTGGAACAAGTGTGAATCGAGGAACGAGGGGTCACACGGTAAAGCTAACCCCGGTGAAAGGTATGATTTTCTCAGGCCTCGTAAGCTAACCGAGTTACTCTGATTTGTGTGTTTGTGTGCCGGCTTAATCAAGACTAAAGCATGAAAATAATCCCTTGTTTGATTATGGATGCCTTATTGTATGTTGTATGAACTAACATACTTGTACGCCGGTGTGGTCTAACATAGTGCATAGACCGACTCATAGAGAGTATGATTGACTAGAAACCCGTAGATCGGGTAGTCTCATGAACAATGGTAATATGCAAACACACACAAGCTATCGATTAAAGTATAACGATAACACAAACATATGAACTCCCTAAAATGTGAGGAGATGTACGGGTTGAGTAAATACCCGATAACGGTTAGAGAACCTTATTGAAACAATCCACGAAATAAATATGAGTGGAGAGATAAATGACCTCCATCGAGAGGATTGAAGTTAGTCCAACAATGTGAACTTATAAGAAAGGTAAAAGAGACCTAAGGGACTATGTAACTCCCTTGAGACATGGTCGACCTCCTATACGAGGATTTTACCGGTATAAGAAATAACTTAAAGTAAGAGTAAATGAAATGTAAGGGTAACTCATAAACCAAAGAGTAACCGAACTTGAGTAATGTTCCCAAAGTCATTAGAAACATCAAGAGTGATGCTTCTAGAATAATATACGTGATATCATTATAACTCCGAGAGAGGGGTGTATGGGAATGTGAGTAGTCCGAGAGTAGTCGGACCTATGTAAAAAGAGATAGGAACTAAGAGAGAGTTCCGGGAGCTAGTTGAACCTTCCCACCATGCTAGACCCAGAGTAGGGTCGAAACCGGGGAAGTAAGACTATGCACGAGGGCCATGAGTTTTGGCTTAAGTATGTAATAAGAGTAACAAGCATGACGTAGGAGACCTGTAGTGTCTGAGAATCTACAAGAGTATGTGTATGAGTAACCCGAGAGAATGGGTAAGTATAAGAATAAGTAACCCGAAAGAACGGGTGAGTAAAAGTATGAGTAACCCGAGAGAGTGGGTGAGTTATAGATTGAGTAACCAAGGCACAGTGAGGTATAACCTCAAGGCCTAAGAGTATTGATACAACTAACAACCTTGTCATGTTAGTTAGGGATTGTATCCCATGATTGATTGTCGATCTTTGTTTAGTGTACATATATAATGTATTACTATTTGCATGATGATTGAATTAAAATGAATCTCCATGCTCTCGACCAAAAGTAGTCGGCGTACCGCGGTTAGCACGCGGTATATGCGAAATTCATATTCAGCGTAAGCTGACCCCCTAGGGGGAACGTTTTTAGTGTGCAGGTACTTGAAGCTGACCACCGTTCGAGAGAGTGGGACGGGGGCTGCTGTGTAGCATGGGTAGTTAGATTGTAATTACTTATGCATTTGAATGAGGTGTAAGTCCGAGTATGTTATCGGCATCCGTATGTTGTAGACTCGGTATAGTAAAGAAAAGAATTGAGTATCGTATTTGTATGAAGCACTCGGTTGTTCCAGTTCATCAGACCGTTACGGTAAGTAAGAAAGGCCTGGTTAGCCACATGGGTGGCTAACGGCGTTGTTTCACCCCTCGTTGTAATTAGAGTTCCGCTGCGTGAGTAGGAGTAATTAGTAACGGTTTAAGAGGTAATGACGAGATTAACGGTTGGGGTGTTACAAAAATGGTATCAGAGCGAAGTATCGCTCTGATGACTGGAAATACCGAGCTTAGGTAATACCGAGTTAGGAATTAGGGACTTAGGGCTAAGGGTTGAGTGGTAGCGTGAGAGATGCGCTAGATAGGAACTTCCAGTGTGATCTGGATACCTATAGTACCAGACCCGCCCTCCACAACCCCCGCATTAAAAGCTCGGGAAAGAACGCCAGAGAGACGGGAAACCCGACCTGGCAGTTACTTAATTAATGTATCAATATGAACCATAATCTGTCATGCGGTGGATCCCGGAGAACCGGAAACCCCGGAGGCGGAAGCCGCTGGAACGACAATAACTGCGTGCAATGACGAAAGGTCGAGACATCTAATCCAAGGAGACCAGAATTTGTGGCAGCCTGGGGCGACATGCTTAGCAGTCGCGAGAACCCAGCTGGTCGAGCGGCAGTGAGAAGGATGCACCAATCGTGCGACCAGACGGAAGACTTATGAGAACTAACGAGAACCGGGACACATGCCTACGGACCGCCATAGTTAACTAATACCAACATCGGTACACTAACCGACCAAGAATCTAGTTAAGAGTAGGTACACCCACCCTGCCACACCCGAAGAGGTTGCAATACCTAACGGGCACAGCTTAGACAGCTAGCAAGCATAATTACGGGATATACCCGAATAGGACTACAGAAGTAGTACCTAAATAAGTTAAAACCTCGGTAACCACAGTAAAGACGTGGGAACGAGCAACGAGGTAAAGCATAGAATTAAAATAGTTAAGGAACTCCGAGAGAGGAGGAGCTCCTAAATGAACGACAGTCATGTCAAGAGGAATGAGAAGCAGCCCCAAGGAGCAGTTATCCAACTAGGGGATCAAGGAAGAGCCAACGAGGCTACCAAATATAATGTGAATGATACCGTGACCGAAATAAGTTAACCCAAAAACCGCCTGAACCGTGCACTTGCCTCGGCAAGTGCAGTAATAACGGGCCCGTTAAGAGGAATCTTAACAAGTGACAAGTACTTAGCAAGTACTAAGGTGGCAAGAGAAGCCAAAATAATACTACAAACCTTAAGAATTGCGAAACGAAACCTTGAAAAGGCCTAACGGCTTGATCATTGTATAAAGAATATACCGGTCAGCAAGAGGCTAGACCTGGTAAGAAGCAACCAGCATCGAATTGCCGTGAAGACTTTATTTTCAAAACTCAAACTTTTCCAAAAACCCCCCCAATTTTTAAAACTAAACCAGAAGAACCACAGAAAGTTATCATAGGACCATATAAGAGGAGTAGGCAACAGAATACTTCACTTAGGCGTGACCGACACTACAAGTGTAATACCCCAACCCGAAATCCAATAAACTGAACGCGATCACTCCCAAATAAAATACAACTGCAGCGGAAATAAATACAACAACCGGGCGGTATTACAATGCCGTTGGCCACCCTTGTGACCAACAAGGCTAAGTCCAAATACAGTCCTCAAATGTCACGGTCTGGAATACAGATACAACCCGAGATACTAGGAAACAAACTCAAAAGTACAATACTGAATTAAAACAATTAACTAATAGTAGACTCCCAAAGCTTGGTCTACCCCACCTACACTCAGTGTGGTGATCTCCTCAACTTCAGGTACCTGAAAAATGGGGGTGCCCCCAAAGGGGCTCAGCAAACAATGCTGGTATGGAAAACGTGCAGCCCATCGTCTACCGGGCCACACCAACTACTTTGTCGAACACATGCAGTTCATTTTTATAAAGCTGTAAACAAGCATAGTCTGATAATAACAAGTATCCATACAAGGACAATAATGTCACATAAAACAAGACACAGAAGGTCGAGTTAGCTGAACTGAAATTCTTTACTGATAGTCGGTCCACACAATGGGACTGACAGTTATAACTGAATATCTGAAATAGTGGAGGTATAGTGACCTCGTTATAGAGAAAGGTTGGGTATAAAAACCCCAGGAGATAACGTAGTTAAACCCTGAACTGAATGCGTGGGAAATAAGAACCCACTAGAGGAATAAAGTCTTCCTCGAACTGAAGGGCATTTGAATCCCGGAAGGAATAAAGTCTTCCTCCCAACTGAAGTTCCGTCGCGACGTAGATAGGAGACGACCTGAGACAGGTACAACTCCTGTAGCATGCATGGCTAGATCGAACTGGGCTCCTCATTCTCGTAGTATAGAGTTGTTAAGTGTCATATAAAGACGTTAAACAAGAACACAATGTGTATGTCAATTATCACGTTTAGGATAATGACGTTTGTTATAAACTGAAGTTAGTGAGAGACTTGAGTACAAGTCCTCGGTATACTGAAACGCAGGTATTTAATCCACTGGTATAGTAGTGTTGTATGCGTGGGACATACACGATGTAGTCAGCAACATTCACGCACAAAAATAATACCACAGTGTGCAAGAGTAAAACAACAGTTTACATTAATTATCTTGGTCGTTATTTCAAACAACAGATAGCACACAAGTCGGTGTAATCCGTTAAAAACAGGTTGCAAGAATCCCATACCGTTCACCGTAGACTGTACTGTTTAGTTCCCGGTCAACGTCTGGTCAAACAAGGTCCTAGAATAGGATTAACTGAGAGGGTTAATTTATGTTACCCTTATATAATGATTCTATTGAATCTTTTAACGAACCTTGTAGTTGTTATTTCATGTGAGGTTTATTTCTTTTAATTACCTCATGATTTTATGTATAACTTATTATTCCTTTTGATTTATTTATAAATCCTTTAATGCACATATATGTGTTCATTGCATTTGTTGTTTATTTTAATTGTCTAAATGACATTAACAACTTATAATTTCTTAACTATATTTATATGTCATACATAGACATAAAATTCTTATAGTTTTATTATTCTCCCTTTAACCGTGAATAATATTTATTGTTTATCTTTTAATTCCTAATAACCATGTAAGCCATAGCTTTAATTCCATAATTCCTTTAATCAAAATTCTTTCTTCTAAATCCTCCAAATATCCATATAGGACCTATATTTATTTAAATCTAAATTCTTAAACTTATATTTCGGTTATTTACAAAACAACCACATTAATTCATAAACTTTACATTTAAAGTCTAATCTCTTTATATAACATAATTTTAATTCCTTATTCAATTAAATTACAAAACCACCACTAATATTTTTGGACATAACTTATAAATATTATAACTTTCGGAAATTACATCTTAGCCCCTCAAAATCTCGGCATATTTATATATACTTTCTATATTTGCAATTTAGCCACAAAATCTTATAATCTTTACATAATGTCTTATAAGCTATAGTTTTAATTTTAATTCTCCATAAATGCTGAATATATATATATAAATTCTTAAATTACCAAACTAACCCAACTAAATCGGTTTTGGTCTAGAACTTTCCATTAATTATTTTACCCCAAAACTTTATAATAGTCACTTAATAACTTATAAACTATAGTTTAAATATTAAATTCCTAAAATTTCGAAAGTGAACTTAATGATTCTCTTAATTATGAATTCGCCACCTATTACATACCAAACTTTCATAACAATCTTTTATAAATTACATAATAGCCCAAAACTTTAATAAAAGTTATTTTAAAGCTTGTTTAAATTATCTAAAATTCATAAACTTAATTCCTAACCTTATATTTATTATAATTACACCAAACAGCCCCTTAGCTCACGTTTTTATAATAAGCACACTAAACTTTGTAAAAATTACATTTAATCCACATAACTTAATTAATTAGTCATTTAAACACTAATAGAATATTTTTAACTCACCAAACTTTATGATATAAATTTATATACCTAAGTAGCTCATTAAAACTTATTTATCAAGTAGAACATTCGGCCATAATTTAAATGAGACCTTATGTTATATAAAAGTGGATTTATATGTCTAAATAATTATAAATAAATTCATAGGAGTCATATAACTCATGTATAAATTATTGTAATGTCTTATATAAATTCTTAGCTCAAAATGAAGTACTTTTGCTCTTGAACTTTCGGCCTAAATTTATATGTAACATAAATAAACTTTGTGACACAAAAATGTGTCTTAAGGTAAATATTTTCTATATATGTTATAGGTTATATTTTTGGCATATAATACCATGTAGTTTCGGTTTCATATAACCTAGGAGGTGTACATAATTTTTGTATAATTTTTAGAAGCTTAACAAAGCTTATAACATAAGGATTTATATAGTAAACTTACTTCTTAACAAAGGTGGTTAAGTGCTTGAACTTCTTCTTGAATCTCCAAGCTTTCTCCTAGGTAAACTTGATGCTCCTCTTCGGTTTTATGCAAGAGGTGAAGGTGTTTAGGAGTTAGATCTTGAATAAAGATCTTAAGTAGATTTGGAAGTAGTTTTACAAGACTTTACCTTAGACTTTGCTCCTTATAATTTCGGCACTCCTAAGGTAGGTGAAGAACAAGTTTTCCTTCATCAAGATGAAGAAGAAAAGAGACTTAGATGAGGTAGAACTTGGTTACACATAAAAATGTGCTTTAAGGATTTTCAAGCTTTAAAACCTACCTTGAGATGCTCCTTGGTTTATTGTTGGTTTGGACAATCTCCTTGGAGAACTAAATGAAGCCGAACACACCTTGTTATGCTTGGAAGAGTTTTGCTTCAAGACTTGCCAAGAATTGCTAGGAAATTACCTTAAGATGAAGATAGAAGTTAAAACTCCATTAATGGACTTAAGAGCTTCAAAGGAAGAAGATGAAGCTAGAAGAGAGAGAGGAGAAGCTTACCAAGCCGTGCAAGAATAGGGCAAGGAAGCAAATGAGGCTTGGCTCACGTAAATGAAAGAGGCAATTGGAATTTGATTTTCTTTTGTCAAATTTTTAATGTCATTTGACAATTCTTTTCCTTAGTTTAATTCATGGTTGATTGGCTCAATAAATGACTCCTTTCCAGCAATAAAAACCGGCCATGTTATAGGGCATGTGAGGTGTGACAAGGCAAGGGTTGGAAAGGGAATAATTGTGAGCTAGAAGACAAGGAATTTTAGGTAAGTTGTACTTTTGATTTTTCTAAGTTAAAGCCTTGTCTTCTCCCTCATTATGGTGCACGATTTCAAGGCTAAAAGAGGGGTCTCAATTCGTTGATGAAGAGCCAAGGAAGAAGCTTGGAAGGTCTCTTGAATTTTAAGAAATGAAAAAGGTGGAATCTAGATCCACTTTTGCCTTTTTTACATTTTGTCTTCTTCCTAGCTAACATGGCCTTGTTTCTCTTCATAATTTCGACAGCCACATGGTCAAATGAGACCTACTTACTTTGACATTAAGTAATATAACACATGGGAAGGTGAGTCACCATGTTTTAAGCCTTTTACAAACTTTTAAAGCAAATTTTATACTAGTTTTTGCTCTCAAAATCGGCCCATATAGAGAGCCTTGTTGACTAGTCACACCAACTGATTTAGAAGGTCATTTTAACCCTTTTTAAGATTACCAATTCGTGGCGTGTCAAAAACTACAAGGCAATTGCGTAAAACGCATTTTCGTGACACCCGAAGGTGTGTTTTTGCGCTCTATGGAAATTTTGGGAAACAAATTGTTCTTATGAGTTACAAGTGTTTGTAAACACTTATTATAGTAAATAAACATATACTAAGATGTTACATTGAGTTATATGGGGTTATATCAACCCGTGACATAATTTACGGGCCATCGGGACACTCCCGGGCCAAAAAGGAGCGCTAAGAAATCCTCCTGTGGTTTTTGTTGAATTTTGATGAACCACTTCGTGGGTTATCTTTAGAATGGTAAATAATGATATTAGGAGTTCGTGCCACCTCGGCACTCCTCCGAGCTTTTCTTGCTTTAAGGGGCGCGCGTGAGCACTCCCGAGCGTTTTGCGTATTTGACTGAATATAGCTTAGGGAATATATTTATATATTCATATAGTGAGTGTATGACCATTTGGTTTGAGTTTTAGAAGGTCATACAAGGTCATGCTTGATCACATGTTTCTAAGGCGTTTTAGCGTTTTTGGTGAAACGACTATTTTTACGTAACGTTTTCATGCATGGGTTTGCATGCGTACGTGAACTGATTTATGTTTGGATTATATTCCATAAATAATGATTTAATAATATTATTTAGATTTGGGGTATTTCAATGAGTGTAACACCCAGAGAGGGTTACCTCCCACATCGATTGGGGAGGAGAACGAAGTGTGCCTTATAGGTGCATGGATACCTCTCCCTTGTGTGACGCGTTTTGGGGCGAAACCCCAGGAACAAATCCGTGCGGCCTGCGTGCCAAAGCGGACAATATCACACATGTGGGTTGATTGGGCTGGGCTGTCACAGATGGTATCAGAGCCAGACCCAGGTCGGTGTGCCAGTGGGCCCGCGAGGGCGCTGGGCTCCCGTGAGGGGGGGTGGAGTGTAACACCCAGAGAGGGTTACCTCCCACATCGATTGGGGAGGAGAACGAAGTGTGCCTTATAGGTGCATGGATACCTCTCCCTTGTGTGACGCGTTTTGGGGCGAAACCCCAGGAACAAATCCGTGCGGCCTGCGTGCCAAAGCGGACAATATCACACATGTGGGTTGATTGGGCTGGGCTGTCACAACAAGTGTACACAAATGAGACATGGAACGGCCGCACTCCGAAGGAGCTTGCGGGCCTGACAAACCATTATGAGTTAGTCGGGTAAGTGGTAACGTATCAATAAGATACTCCATGTATGTATACAAGTAGAGTACGGAACACGGGAAGTAGCCCACTCCATACTACGGACGAAAGAGCCAATTCAAACCAAGACAGTTGGACAGCTTGAATGACCGAAGAACATAGAAAAGCTTACAAAGCTAAAGAAGAAGAACACGGTAAGACGACAGACCTAAATAGGTAGCGTTAATAAGTGCTGGGAGCTCGAAGTTTTAAGCATAGACATTGAACATGTCTCAGGAATCCTGAAGGAAATACGTAATAACTGGAACGAATACCCCGTACAAACAATACGGGAATGCCTAAAATGAACACGTCAGTGTTTGGCGTTCGGGCTAAAATTCCCACAGCATACCTCACTGAAGAAGGTAATAACCTGACCAAGAAGATAAAGGAAAGAATCCATGATCTACCTAATAACGGGAGATGCTACAACCCAAAATGGGATGGTTCAAAGTATACATAACCGCAAGGCGGAGTAAGAAACTGAACATACCCATGAGTTCAAGCCATATGTAATGGCACAACTCAGTAACACCCAGGAGCAATCCGTGAAGGGTACCAAAGTCAACAATAGTTGAACGAAGTATCGTGTTGAGAACACAAGTGTTAAAGCGGACACTCGGGTAGAACCCGAAGGGATCCCACGTAACACGGGATACCCTAAATTGCCAGAGGGCATGAATTAATATCGAGATACTTCAAGGCCTTCCATGTACGGAAGTGTGGTGAAACAACCATATCAAAAAACCCAGTAATACCTCCAAACCAATTAATGGTATATGGAGAAGAAGAAACTTGTATAAACAGCCAAATAGAGCATGGCTCGAGGCAAGGTGGCATGTAAGCCGATAAACCAACTACAATTCGTAGATCCAAACGTTGTAAAACCTATGCATAAAGGCATAAGAGGAATTGTGGAGAACGAACCACTTCCTTAGTGTGGGGACACCACTTGCTATTGTGGGGCCTAGGGAGCAGAAATTGCGTGAATCCTCCAGAGAAAGGCTACTTCCTAAGTATGTAATGTAAAACCGCTGAAGCGGTGTAGTGAAACCTGAGCATGTGTATATTGCCAGGGAGTATATGAACACAAATAGTATGTGGAAAAGGCTTTGATAGCAATGGAAGGAAACCGAGAGAGCAATCGGTTAAGTAGTAAAACACTGTATGTGTGCAATATGAACTGCAGAGTAAGCAGTGCGCAAGTGCGCAGAGAGATTTAATAGAGTAACGTATTTCATTGAGCTAAGTGAATGGCAAGCCATAGTATAAATGGCGGGAGTACATGAGCGGAAGCTAAAGTAGTAGTGGATGCCATATAAGCGAATGTTGTAACGAGTAGAACATGGTACGCAGCAAGCGACCGTTGAAAGAGTATAACTAGTTAATGATATGAAGCTGATGAGCAAATGTGGTAAAGGGGACATAATCATTCCTATCCCATGAGAGATTTACTGTCAAGGGTTTACGCTTCTGCACTCTGTATGACTGAGTGTTTTGGTATTGCACTTGTGCGGTAATGATCGAGTGGGAGAGCCAGGAATTGAGAAATGTCAACGAAGCCTGTTGAGTGAGAATCTAGAGAGATAACCGTGCGGCCATTGGCCAAAGATGCACAAAGAACGTGGGCAGTAACCCACAGGGCCCAGGATCGATATGTGGAAAAAGGCAGAGTAGTATGAATGAGGAATTCTTGTACAGAAATAAATAAACAAACATGATTCAGAAGTCATTATCAAATGAGGAAGCACTACATGCTAAGTAGCAGCTTGACCTCAACCGACAATAAGTTGGAAAAAGTAGTGAATAACCACAAAAGTATACAGAGTATACAAAAATATAGATTTCCAGAGAATTGGAGAGAAGATCTATAACTCATCGAATTCGCATACGGTAAGAGATACCAAGCGACGATTGAAATACATTGAGAATACCAAAGAGCGAGTTAAGCTCTAGTTATCAGGTCACACAGCAGAAGCTAGTGGGCCGTAATTCAAGGCTAAGTATACCTGGCAAACCTGATTGAAGCCTTATAGGCTAGAACCGAACCCGGTTATGAGTTAATTAACCACATTGAAGTTAAAACACTACATAATACTTGAATTAGTAAACCAATGTTCAGTGATAACATATGGTTGGTTACGCGGGCGTAACCCCTTTTAAGGGGGGTAGGGCGAGAAACCGCTTAGAGTATGTTTTACGTATAGTTCGTAAACTACTATGTGCATAGCATAAATGAAATTGTTTTGATGTTTGGACCTCATGTTACATAAACATGTGTACCCATTCATTGTGTAAGTATAAGTATTGTGCATGAGAGATGCAAGTAACGAGTAAGTATTGTGCATGAGTGATGCAAGTAACGAGTATGTAATATTTATGAAAAGAGGAGTAGAGAGACTCCTAGGGAATGAGAATCCCTATAGTATATGTCTAGTGAGATTAGACATGAGTTATGATGAGTATGAATCGGCATGAAACCGATGTGTAACCTAAGAGGGAGTGAGTTCCCTAGGTGATTTTATTTGAGAATGATTGATGGAGTGAGTTCCATCCTTTGGAGTTGTATGTTGTATGTTTTAAGTTGAGTAATAATTTGACTAATGAGGCCACAAGTATGGAATGCCTAGGTTAAGTAAGCAAAGGAAATAGAGAATAATGGATGACCTAAGTTCTAAGAACTAGGGATAATTGAAACAGATTGTTTTATGAATATGACTAGTAAGAGTAAAAGATAGAAAACGAAAATGTTTGACTATCTGTTTGTTTGAAACTGATGTGGGAGGTGGAACTTGGTCTGCTAGCGATCAAGGGAAACCGAACACAAATTGGGGTGGAAGGATAGTTCAACACTGATGCTGATCACATCAGGGTTGGATGATTCTTGAAGCTCCCTATAAGTGGTCACAATTAACCACGCTAAGGAAAATTACAGCTACCATAAATTTGATTTGGAGTTGTGTGATGTTTTAAAAAGAATTTTCAAACAGAATTTGAAAATGGATTTTCTTCAAGTATGAAGATGGAAACGAAATTGGTTTTGAAACCGCAATCACCCGCCGATGGCTGTGGCCTTAAGTCTTGATGACCGGTAGAACGGTGGGCGAGTATTAGTTTTGAAACCATTGCACCGTACGTGCGGCGGTCCTAAGTGACCGGTTGGGGCGGTGTCAGTGTGTGATTTTTCCAAAGGCATCGGGACGGGGAGAGTACCCTGAGATGTTCCTGTGTTGAGTGAGTCAACCAGAGTGCCTGAGGATATGTATATGTGTAACGTTTGATCAGAACCGAAGGGACCGTGGGCCAGAGAGAGTAAGTGCCCATTTGTCATGAAACGGCCGTGAACCAGAAAGAGTAAGTGTTCAACGTGACCGGTACCTGAGGGATCAGTAGTATATTACTCAATATGGATTCGAGGACTGTTGTGCCTTCATGTCTTCGGACCGATTCCATGGAGAGAGTAAAAAGAGTATTTTTGATTGCTGTACATGCTGTGATATATGTGTGGTATGTGTAGTATGAAATGAGACTGACTTGTGGAGTCAGTAGGGTTATACATGTACTATAACCTTGGCATTGAATGCTATGAGACTAACCATATTAGATTCGCCAACTTTGAGGGCAAAGTTCCTTAAGGGGGGTAGATTTTAATACCCCGGATCTAAAAATGGTGATTTAATTACTCTAATAAGATTATTAAGGGCCTAATTGTGTCTAGGGAGTATTGGTAAAAGAATAAACCAAAAGAAAAGAGAAAGTGCGTTAAACGCGAAAAACGCTAAAATGCGCATTAAATGAAAATAAGAGATATATAATCTCGTAAGGGTCCGAGATGGATTCCTAAGGCTTTGTCAGGCCTAATTAGTGTACGGGAATGATTCCCGAAGAAAACGGATCCAAATAATGGATTAAAACACTAAATAAGCATAAAAGCACGTTTTTCGAGGAAGCCCAAAAACGTGACTTTAAGTGGTCAAACGGACCCGTAAAAATTATAGTTGATTAAATAACTATAATTAAGTATTAATGGAAGCTTAGTAACCATTAAAATTAATTAAACGAGAAAAATCCAAAAAACGGGCCCGGTTAGTGAATAGTGCCAAACCGGGTAAAATAACGAGCGTTTTCTGTCAAAAACTGAAAAACGCTCTAGTTTAAGTAGTATGTGGGGCCGGTTTTATTAGACAATTCAGCCCCTCTCTATTAGCTAATTAACAAAAGAAAAAGAAGAGTTGAAAAGTCAAATAAAGTAAAAGCAAAAGTAAGAAGGGAATAGTAAAGAAACAAATAAAACTCTTACCTTCCCTCTCTCTTCTACTTTTCTGATTCCCCTCTTCTTTCCTACGTGAGACACTCCTCTCTCCCTCCATCCTCTGATTCATTCTTCCTTGCGACAAGAGAGCTCCACCCATGGCTCCTCTCCTTTCTTCTTCTTGCCCAAGCCTTATTAAGGCTCCAAATGAGAAAATAATCACATATTTGTGTTCCTCTCATCAAGCTCCACACTTCCCTCTTTTCAAAATTTGAAATGGATGAGTTTCATTTTCGTGGGTGTTGGCCATTTGAAGAGAAAAGCACACTATTTTGAAGCTTGAAGCTTCCTCTTCCACCCAAGGTAAAAATATCCAAAGAAAAATACATTTTTCTTCACTTCCTTGTGTTGGCCGATTTTGGCATGTGTTAATGCCTTGCTTCTCTTTTTTGAGCTACTCTCCAAGTCTCCAATGGTGGGTTGGAGCTCCTCCTTTGATTTTTGGGCAAAACCAATTCTAGGGTTTCTTAAGGTAATGTCCAATTCTATGCCTTAAGCCTTTCTTTGAATCCATGAGTGGTTGCCACAACTAAAAGAGCTAACTAGTACTCCTCATGTCCATTGGTATATTGGTCTAGAGAACGGGGCAAGTGAGTTGCCTTGACCGATTTTGGATGAAGAGAAGAGGAGAAGAGGAGAAGTATATTAACAAGGAAACTTAAGAGAATGCAAGGTAAGAAAACAACCCTAAAGTATATTCTATATGTATTAGAATTTGGGATGGGGTAATTAAATGAATGAACCCCACATGTGTTGTGGTAGCAATGTGCTTGTATAGTAATAATGCAAGTGAGAAAACATTTGTGAATTTAGTGTTTGATTTAAGAGCTATGCATTTTATGAATTATGCATTGTGCGGTATTTGGAGAATTGATGAGTATTAATGGATTTATATGTGTGCTGATAGAACCCTTGTGGTTTGGTTAGTTTTAGGTTGAATAATGTGATGAGAAGAGTTTTGGGCAATGCTAGAGAAGTAGCCAAGTTATGGCAAAATTTGTGTAGAAATCTAAGTGGATTAAGTGTTGGTTTGGGTGGTGAATAGCCTAGGAGTGGCTAGGTATGTATGAAGATTGATTGGAGACTTATTTGAGTAAGTTAACCATTTTAGGAAGGCTTGTCAAGGGAGGAGAATGATGCAAAATCAGTAGCAAAAGAGTGGTTTAGTTCCTTAGGAGTTTTTAGAAAACAAAGAAGAAATAAGGCTTTAAGAGTGAGTCATGGAACTTGGTATGAGTTGTGCATTATCTTGGGAGATATGGAATGGTCAAAATGAAAGAGAACTTAATGCAAAGTGTTGAGGAGAAGTTAGAAGATGCACAAATGTGCAAGGTGTCGAAATGAGAATGGAAAAATGGGTGAATTAGGACAAGAATTTGAGTAAGGAATAAACCAATGTTTTGAAGGGGTTTAGAGCATGTTTTATGATGATTAAACATGTGGAGAACTTATGGAATGATTAGGAAATAATTAGAGGTGATTTAGGGGTTGAAAACTGCCCAAAAACAGACAATTTAAGTACCTACAGACATGGTCCGGGTTTGTAAACAAGTACACAAACCCGGACCACATCAAAAACGCACCAGAAAGCCATCCCAGGGGGTGGTCCGGGTTTGTAAACCAGGACACAAACCCGGACCACATGAAAAATGCGACAGAAACTGATTCCAGTGTTTGGTCCGGGTTTGTAACCCCGGACACAAACCCGGACCAGGCTAAAAATGCAACAGAATGTGTTTTTAAGTGTCCTAAAGATGGGGAAGTGAATGGTAATGGTTTTTGATGATGTATAGGCCTTTTTGGTGACTAATAAAGGTCCTAAGAAGTGTAAACAAATTTGAGAAGTGAATGAGAAAGTTGTGAGTTTAAGAACACATGAGTAAAACTAAGTTAAACACGATAACGGGGTTAAGTACGGGAGTATTAGTTTTACATACCTTAATTCTTTGATGTTAATAAAACATTTGAATGTTATCAGTGGAACAAGTGTGAACGAGGAGGAACGAGGGGTCACACGGTAAAGCTAACCCCGGTGAAAGGTATGATTTTCTCATGCCCCGTATGCTAACCGAGTTACTCTGATTTGTGTGTTTGTGTGCCGGCTTAATCAAGACTAAAGCATGAAAATAATCCCTTGTTTGATTATGGATGCCTTATTAATAGAGTAACGTATTTCATTGAGCTAAGTGAATGGCAAGCCATAGTATAAATGGCGGGAGTACATGAGCGGAAGCTAAAGTAGTAGTGGATGCCATATAAGCGAATGTTGTAACGAGTAGAACATGGTACGCAGCAAGCGACCGTTGAAAGAGTATAACTAGTTAATGATATGAAGCTGATGAGCAAATGTGGTAAAGGGGACATAATCATTCCTATCCCATGAGAGATTTACTGTCAAGGGTTTACGCTTCTGCACTCTGTATGACTGAGTGTTTTGGTATTGCACTTGTGCGGTAATGATCGAGTGGGAGAGCCAGGAATTGAGAAATGTCAACGAAGCCTGTTGAGTGAGAATCTAGAGAGATAACGTGCGGCCATTGGCCAAAGATGCACAAAGAAGTGGGCAGTAACCCACAGGGCCCAGGATCGATATGTGGAAAAAGGCAGAGTAGTATGAATGAGGAATTCTTGTACAGAAATAAATAAACAAACATGATTCAGAAGTCATTATCAAATGAGGAAGCACTACATGCTAAGTAGCAGCTTGACCTCAACCGACAATAAGTTGGAAAAAGTAGTGAATAACCACAAAAGTATACAGAGTATACAAAAATATAGATTTCCAGAGAATTGGAGAGAAGATCTATAACTCATCGAATTCGCATACGGTAAGAGATACCAAGCGACGATTGAAATACATTGAGAATACCAAAGAGCGAGTTAAGCTCTAGTTATCAGGTCACACAGCAGAAGCTAGTGGGCCGTAATTCAAGGCTAAGTATACCTGGCAAACCTGATTGAAGCCTTATAGGCTAGAACCGAACCCGGTTATGAGTTAATTAACCACATTGAAGTTAAAACACTACATAATACTTGAATTAGTAAACCAATGTTCAGTGATAACATATGGTTGGTTACGGGGCGTAACCCCTTTTAAGGGGGGGGTAGGGCGAGAAACCGCTTAGAGTATGTTTTACGTATAGTTCGTAAACTACTATGTGCATAGCATAAATGAAATTGTTTTGATGTTTGGACCTCATGTTACATAAACATGTGTACCCATTCATTGTGTAAGTATAAGTATTGTGCATGAGAGATGCAAGTAACGAGTAAGTATTGTGCATGAGTGATGCAAGTAACGAGTATGTAATATTTATGAAAAGAGGAGTAGAGAGACTCCTAGGGAATGAGAATCCCTATAGTATATGTCTAGTGAGATTAGACATGAGTTATGATGAGTATGAATCGGCATGAAACCGATGTGTAACCTAAGAGGGAGTGAGTTCCCTAGGTGATTTTATTTGAGAATGATTGATGGAGTGAGTTCCATCCTTTGGAGTTGTATGTTGTATGTTTTAAGTTGAGTAATAATTTGACTAATGAGGCCACAAGTATGGAATGCCTAGGTTAAGTAAGCAAAGGAAATAGAGAATAATGGATGACCTAAGTTCTAAGAACTAGGGATAATTGAAACAGATTGTTTTATGAATATGACTAGTAAGAGTAAAAGATAGAAAACGAAAATGTTTGACTATCTGTTTGTTTGAAACTGATGTGGGAGGTGGAACTTGGTCTGCTAGCGATCAAGGGAAACCGAACACAAATTGGGGTGGAAGGATAGTTCAACACTGATGCTGATCACATCAGGGTTGGATGATTCTTGAAGCTCCCTATAAGTGGTCACAATTAACCACGCTAAGGAAAATTACAGCTACCATAAATTTGATTTGGAGTTGTGTGATGTTTTAAAAAGAATTTTCAAACAGAATTTGAAAATGGATTTTCTTCAAGTATGAAGATGGAAACGAAATTGGTTTTGAAACCGCAATCACCGCCGATGGCTGTGGCCTTAAGTCTTGATGACCGGTAGAACGGTGGGCGAGTATTAGTTTTGAAACCATTGCACCGTACGTGCGGCGGTCCTAAGTGACCGGTTGGGGGGTGTCAGTGTGTGATTTATCCAAAGGCATCGGGACGGGGAGAGTACCCTGAGATGTTCCTGTGTTGAGTGAGTCAACCAGAGTGCCTGAGGATATGTATATGTGTAACGTTTTGATCAGAACCGAAGGGACCGCGGGCCAGAGAGAGTAAGTGCCCATTTGTCATGAAACGGCCGTGAACCAGAAAGAGTAAGTGTTCAAAAGTACCGGACCTGAGGGATCAGTAGTATATTACTCAATATGGATTCGAGGACTGTTGTGCCTTCATGTCTTCGGACCGATTCCATGGAGAGAGTAAAAAGAGTATTTTTGATTGCTGTACATGCTGTGATATATGTGTGGTATGTGTAGTATGAAATGAGACTGACTTGTGGAGTCAGTAGGGTTATACATGTACTATAACCTTGGCATTGAATGCTATGAGACTAACCATATTAGATTCGCCAACTTTGAGGGCAAAGTTCCTTAAGGGGGGTAGATTTTAATACCCCGGATCTAAAAATGGTGATTTAATTACTCTAATAAGATTATTAAGGGCCTAATTGTGTCTAGGGAGTATTGGTAAAAGAATAAACCAAAAGAAAAGAGAAAGTGCGTTAAACGCGAAAAACGCTAAAATGCGCATTAAATGAAAATAAGAGATATATAATCTCGTAAGGGTCCGAGATGGATTCCTAAGGCTTTGTCAGGCCTAATTAGTGTACGGGAATGATTCCCGAAGAAAACGGATCCAAATAATGGATTAAAACACTAAATAAGCATAAAAGCACGTTTTTCGAGGAAGCCCAAAAACGTGACTTTAAGTGGTCAAACGGACCCGTAAAAATTATAGTTGATTAAATAACTATAATTAAGTATTAATGGAAGCTTAGTAACCATTAAAATTAATTAAACGAGAAAAATCCAAAAAACGGGCCCGGTTAGTGAATAGTGCCAAACCGGGTAAAATAACGAGCGTTTTCTGTCAAAAACTGAAAAACGCTCTAGTTTAAGTAGTATGTGGGGCCGGTTTTATTAGACAATTCAGCCCCTCTCTATTAGCTAATTAACAAAAAAAAAGAAGAGTTGAAAAGTCAAATAAAGTAAAAGCAAAAGTAAGAAGGGAATAGTAAAGAAACAAATAAAACTCTTACCTTCCCTCTCTCTCTTCTACTTTTCTGATTCCCCTCTTCTTTCCTACGTGAGACACCTCCTCTCTCCCTCCATCCTCTGATTCATCTTCTTCCTTGCGACAAGAGAGCTCCACCCATGGCTCCTCTCCTTTCTTCTTCTTGCCCAAGCCTTATTAAGGCTCCAAATGAGAAAATAATCACATATTTGTGTTCCTCTCATCAAGCTCCACACTTCCCTCTTTTCAAAATTTGAAATGGATGAGTTTCATTTTCGTGGGTGTTGGCCATTTGAAGAGAAAAGCACACTATTTTGAAGCTTGAAGCTTCCTCTTCCACCCAAGGTAAAAATATCCAAAGAAAAATACATTTTTCTTCACTTCCTTGTGTTGGCCGATTTTGGCATGTGTTAATGCCTTGCTTCTCTTTGTTTTGAGCTACTCTCCAAGTCTCCAATGGTGGGTTGGAGCTCCTCCTTTGATTTTTGGGCAAAACCAATTCTAGGGTTTCTTAAGGTAATGTCCAATTCTATGCCTTAAGCCTTTCTTTGAATCCATGAGTGGTTGCCACAACTAAAAGAGCTAACTAGTACTCCTCATGTCCATTGGTATATTGGTCTAGAGAACGGGGCAAGTGAGTTGCCTTGACCGATTTTGGATGAAGAGAAGAGGAGAAGAGGAGAAGTATATTAACAAGGAAACTTAAGAGAATGCAAGGTAAGAAAACAACCCTAAAGTATATTCTATATGTATTAGAATTTGGGATGGGGTAATTAAATGAATGAACCCCACATGTGTTGTGGTAGCAATGTGCTTGTATAGTAATAATGCAAGTGAGAAAACATTTGTGAATTTAGTGTTTGATTTAAGAGCTATGCATTTTATGAATTATGCATTGTGCGGTATTTGGAGAATTGATGAGTATTAATGGATTTATATGTGTGCTGATAGAACCCTTGTGGTTTGGTTAGTTTTAGGTTGAATAATGTGATGAGAAGAGTTTTGGGCAATGCTAGAGAAGTAGCCAAGTTATGGCAAAATTTGTGTAGAAATCTAAGTGGATTAAGTGTTGGTTTGGGTGGTGAATAGCCTAGGAGTGGCTAGGTATGTATGAAGATTGATTGGAGACTTATTTGAGTAAGTTAACCATTTTAGGAAGGCTTGTCAAGGGAGGAGAATGATGCAAAATCAGTAGCAAAAGAGTGGTTTAGTTCCTTAGGAGTTTTTAGAAAACAAAGAAGAAATAAGGCTTTAAGAGTGAGTCATGGAACTTGGTATGAGTTGTGCATTATCTTGGGAGATATGGAATGGTCAAAATGAAAGAGAACTTAATGCAAAGTGTTGAGGAGAAGTTAGAAGATGCACAAATGTGCAAGGTGTCGAAATGAGAATGGAAAATGGGTGAATTAGGACAAGAATTTGAGTAAGGAATAAACCAATGTTTTGAAGGGGTTTAGAGCATGTTTTATGATGATTAAACATGTGGAGAACTTATGGAATGATTAGGAAATAATTAGAGGTGATTTAGGGGTTGAAAACTGCCCAAAAACAGACAATTTAAGTACCTACAGACATGGTCCGGGTTTGTAAACAAGTACACAAACCCGGACCACATCAAAAACGCACCAGAAAGCCATCCCAGGGGGTGGTCCGGGTTTGTAAACCAGGACACAAACCCGGACCACATGAAAAATGCGACAGAAACTGATTCCAGTGTTTGGTCCGGGTTTGTAACCCCGGACACAAACCCGGACCAGGCTAAAAATGCAACAGAATGTGTTTTTAAGTGTCCTAAAGATGGGGAAGTGAATGGTAATGGTTTTTGATGATGTATAGGCCTTGTTTGGTGACTAATAAAGGTCCTAAGAAGTGTAAACAAATTTGAGAAGTGAATGAGAAAGTTGTGAGTTTAAGAACACATGAGTAAAACTAAGTTAAACACGATAACGGGGTTAAGTACGGGAGTATTAGTTTTACATACCTTAATTCTTTGATGTTAATAAAACATTTGAATGTTATCAGTGGAACAAGTGTGAACCGAGGAACGAGGGGTCACACGGTAAAGCTAACCCCGGTGAAAGGTATGATTTTCTCATGCCCCGTATGCTAACCGAGTTACTCTGATTTGTGTGTTTGTGTGCCGGCTTAATCAAGACTAAAGCATGAAAATAATCCCTTGTTTGATTATGGATGCCTTATTAATAGAGTAACGTATTTCATTGAGCTAAGTGAATGGCAAGCCATAGTATAAATGGCGGGAGTACATGAGCGGAAGCTAAAGTAGTAGTGGATGCCATATAAGCGAATGTTGTAACGAGTAGAACATGGTACGCAGCAAGCGACCGTTGAAAGAGTATAACTAGTTAATGATATGAAGCTGATGAGAAAATGTGGTAAAGGGGACATAATCATTCCTATCCCATGAGAGATTTACTGTCAAGGGTTTACGCTTCTGCACTCTGTATGACTGAGTGTTTTGGTATTGCACTTGTGCGGTAATGATCGAGTGGGAGAGCCAGGAATTGAGAAATGTCAACGAAGCCTGTTGAGTGAGAATCTAGAGAGATAACCGTGCGGCCATTGGCCAAAGATGCACAAAGAATGTGGGCAGTAACCCACAGGGCCCAGGATCGATATGTGGAAAAAGGCAGAGTAGTATGAATGAGGAATTCTTGTACAGAAATAAATAAACAAACATGATTCAGAAGTCATTATCAAATGAGGAAGCACTACATGCTAAGTAGCAGCTTGACCTCAACCGACAATAAGTTGGAAAAAGTAGTGAATAACCACAAAAGTATACAGAGTATACAAAAATATAGATTTCCAGAGAATTGGAGAGAAGATCTATAACTCATCGAATTCGCATACGGTAAGAGATACCAAGCGACGATTGAAATACATTGAGAATACCAAAGAGCGAGTTAAGCTCTAGTTATCAGGTCACACAGCAGAAGCTAGTGGGCCGTAATTCAAGGCTAAGTATACCTGGCAAACCTGATTGAAGCCTTATAGGCTAGAACCGAACCCGGTTATGAGTTAATTAACCACATTGAAGTTAAAACACTACATAATACTTGAATTAGTAAACCAATGTTCAGTGATAACATATGGTTGGTTACGCGGGCGTAACCCCTTTTAAGGGGGGTAGGGCGAGAAACCGCTTAGAGTATGTTTTACGTATAGTTCATAAACTACTATGTGCTAGCATAATAATGAAATTGTTTTGATGGAACCTCTGACAAAACATGTGTACCCATCATGTGTAAGTATAAGTATTGTGCATGAGAGATGCAAGTAACGAGTAAGTATTGTGCATGAGTGATGCAAGTAACGAGTATGTAATATTATGAAAAGTGGAGTAGAGAGACTCCTAGGGAATGAGAATCCCTATAGTATATGTCTAGTGAGATTAGACATGAGTTATGATGAGTATGAATCGGCATGAAACCGATGTGTAACCTAAGAGAGTGAGTTCCCTAGGTGATTTTATTTGAGAATGATTGATGGAGTGAGTTCCATCCTTTGGAGTTGTATGTTGTATGTTTTAAGTTGAGTAATAATTTGACTAATGAGGCCACAAGTATGGAATGCCTAGGTTAAGTAAGCAAAGGAAATAGAGAATAATGGATGACCTAAGTTCTAAGAACTAGGGATAATTGAAACAGATTGTTTTATGAATATGACTAGTAAGAGTAAAAGATAGAAAACGAAAATGTTTGACTATCTGTTTGTTTGAAACTGATGTGGGAGGTGGAACTTGGTCTGCTAGCGATCAAGGGAAACCGAACACAAATTGGGGTGGAAGGATAGTTCAACACTGATGCTGATCACATCAGGGTTGGATGATTCTTGAAGCTCCCTATAAGTGGTCACAATTAACCACGCTAAGGAAAATTACAGCTACCATAAATTTGATTTGGAGTTGTGTGATGTTTTAAAAAGAATTTTCAAACAGAATTTGAAAATGGATTTTCTTCAAGTATGAAGATGGAAACGAAATTGGTTTTGAAACCGCAATCACCCGCCGATGGCTGTGGCCTTAAGTCTTGATGACCGGAAGAACGGTGGGCGAGTATTAGTTTTGAAACCATTGCACCGTACGTGCGGCGGTCCTAAGTGACCGGTTGGGGCGGTGGTGTCAGTGTGTGATTTTATCCAAAGGCATCGGGACGGGGAGAGTACCCTGAGATGTTCCTGTGTTGAGTGAGTCAACCAGAGTGCCTGAGGATATGTATATGTGTAACGTTTTGATCAGAACCGAAGGGACCGTGGGCCAGAGAGAGTAAGTGCCCATTTGTCATGAAACGGCCGTGAACCAGAAAGAGTAAGTGTTCAACGTGACCGGTACCTGAGGGATCAGTAGTATATTACTCAATATGGATTCGAGGACTGTTGTGCCTTCATGTCTTCGGACCGATTCCATGGAGAGAGTAAAAAGAGTATTTTTGATTGCTGTACATGCTGTGATATATGTGTGTATGTGTAGTATGAAATGAGACTGACTTGTGGAGTCAGTAGGGTTATACATGTACTATAACCTTGGCATTGAATGCTATGAGACTAACCATATTAGATTCGCCAACTTTGAGGGCAAAGTTCCTTAAGGGGGGTAGATTTTAATACCCCGGATCTAAAAATGGTGATTTAATTACTCTAATAAGATTATTAAGGGCCTAATTGTGTCTAGGGAGTATTGGTAAAAGAATAAACCAAAAGAAAAGAGAAAGTGCGTTAAACGCGAAAAACGCTAAAATGCGCATTAAATGAAAATAAGAGATATAATCTCGTAAGGGTCCGAGATGGATTCCTAAGGCTTTGTCAGGCCTAATTAGTGTACGGGAATGATTCCCGAAGAAAACGGATCCAAATAATGGATTAAAACACAATAAGCATAAAAGCACGTTTTTCGAGGAAGCCCAAAAACGTGACTTTAAGTGGTCAAACGGACCCTAAAAATTATAGTTGATTAAATAACTATAATTAAGTATTAATGGAAGCTTAGTAACCATTAAAATTAATTAAACGAGAAAAATCCAAAAAACGGGCCCGGTTAGTGAATAGTGCCAAACCGGGTAAAATAACGAGCGTTTTCTGTCAAAAACTGAAAAACGCTCTAGTTTAAGTAGTATGTGGGGCCGGTTTTATTAGACAATTCAGCCCCTCTCTATTAGCTAATTAACAAAAGAAAAAGAAGAGTTGAAAAGTCAAATAAAGTAAAAGCAAAAGTAAGAAGGGAATAGTAAAGAAACAAATAAAACTCTTACCTTCCCTCTCTCTCTTCTACTTTTCTGATTCCCCTCTTCTTTCCTACGTGAGACACCTCCTCTCTCCCTCCATCCTCTGATTCATCTTCTTCCTTGCGACAAGAGAGCTCCACCCATGGCTCCTCTCCTTTCTTCTTCTTGCCCAAGCCTTATTAAGGCTCCAAATGAGAAATAATCACATATTTGTGTTCCTCTCATCAAGCTCCACACTTCCCTCTTTTCAAAATTTGAAATGGATGAGTTTCATTTTCGTGGGTGTTGGCCATTTGAAGAGAAAAGCACACTATTTTGAAGCTTGAAGCTTCCTCTTCCACCCAAGGTAAAAATATCCAAAGAAAAATACATTTTTCTTCACTTCCTTGTGTTGGCCGATTTTGGCATGTGTTAATGCCTTGCTTCTCTTTGTTTTGAGCTACTCTCCAAGTCTCCAATGGTGGGTTGGAGCTCCTCCTTTGATTTTTGGGCAAAACCAATTCTAGGGTTTCTTAAGGTAATGTCCAATTCTATGCCTTAAGCCTTTCTTTGAATCCATGAGTGGTTGCCACAACTAAAAGAGCTAACTAGTACTCCTCATGTCCATTGGTATATTGGTCTAGAGAACGGGGCAAGTGAGTTGCCTTGACCGATTTTGGATGAAGAGAAGAGAGAAGAGGAGAAGTATATTAACAAGGAAACTTAAGAGAATGCAAGGTAAGAAAACAACCCTAAAGTATATTCTATATGTATTAGAATTTGGGATGGGGTAATTAAATGAATGAACCCCACATGTGTTGTGGTAGCAATGTGCTTGTATAGTAATAATGCAAGTGAGAAAACATTTGTGAATTTAGTGTTTGATTTAAGAGCTATGCATTTATGAATTATGCATTGTGCGGTATTTGGAGAATTGATGAGTATTAATGGATTTATATGTGTGCTGATAGAACCCTTGTGGTTTGGTTAGTTTTAGGTTGAATAATGTGATGAGAAGAGTTTTGGGCAATGCTAGAGAAGTAGCCAAGTTATGGCAAAATTTGTGTAGAAATCTAAGTGGATTAAGTGTTGGTTTGGGTGGTGAATAGCCTAGGAGTGGCTAGGTATGTATGAAGATTGATTGGAGACTTATTTGAGTAAGTTAACCATTTTAGGAAGGCTTGTCAAGGGAGGAGAATGATGCAAAATCAGTAGCAAAGAGTGGTTTAGTTCCTTAGGAGTTTTTAGAAAACAAAGAAGAAATAAGGCTTTAAGAGTGAGTCATGGAACTTGGTATGAGTTGTGCATTATCTTGGGAGATATGGAATGGTCAAAATGAAAGAGAACTTAATGCAAAGTGTTGAGGAGAAGTTAGAAGATGCACAAATGTGCAAGGTGTCGAAATGAGAATGGAAAATGGTGAATTAGGACAGAATTTGAGTAAGGAATAAACCAATGTTTTGAAGGGTTTAGAGCATGTTTTATGATGATTAAACATGTGGAGAACTTATGGAATGATTAGGAAATAATTAGAGGTGATTTAGGGGTTGAAAACTGCCCAAAAACAGAATTTAAGTACCTACAGACATGGTCCGGGTTTGTAAACAAGTACACAAACCCGGACCACATCAAAAACGCACCAGAAAGCCATCCCAGGGGGTGGTCCGGGTTTGTAAACCAGGACACAAACCCGGACCACATGAAAAATGCGACACAAACTGATTCCAGTGTTTGGTCCGGGTTTGTAACCCCGACACAAACCCGGACCAGGCTAAAAATGCAACAGAATGTGTTTTTAAGTGTCCTAAAATGGGGAAGTGAATGGTAATGGTTTTGATGAGGTATAGGCCTTGTTGGTGACTATAAAGGTCCTAAGAAGTGTAAACAAATTTGAGAAGTGAATGAGAGAAAGTTGTGAGTTTAAGAACACATGAGTAAAACTAAGTTAAACACGATAGGGGTTAAGTACGGGAGTATTAGTTTTACATACCTTAATTCTTTGATGTTAATAAAACATTTGAATGTTATCAGTGGAACAAGTGTGAACGAGGAGAGGGGTCACACGGTAAAGCTAACCCCGGTGAAAGGTATGATTTTCTCATGCCCGTATGCTAACCGAGTTACTCTGATTTGTGTGTTTGTGTGCCGGCTTATCAAGACTAAAGCATGAAAATAAATCCTGGTTTGAGTATGGATGCCATATTGTATGTTTGTATGCATAACATACTTGTACGCCGGTGTGGTCTAACATAGTGCATAGACCGACTCATAGAGAGTAGTGATTGACTAGAAACCCGTAGATCGGGTAGTCTCATGAACAATGGTAATATGCAAACACACACAAGCTATCGATTAAAGTATAACGATAACACAAACATATGAACTCCCTAAAATGTGAGGAGATGTACGGGTTGAGTAAATACCCGATAACGGTTAGAGAACCTTATTGAAACAATCCACGAAATAAATATGAGTGGAGAGATAAATGACCTCCATCGAGAGGATTGAAGTTAGTCCAACAATGTGAACTTATAAGAAAGGTAAAAGAGACCTAAGGGACTATGTAACTCCCTTGAGACATGGTCGACCTCCTATACGAGGATTTTACCGGTATAAGAAAATAACTTAAAGTAAGAGTAAATGAAATGTAAGGGTAACTCATAAACCAAAGAGTAACCGAACTTGAGTAATGTTCCCAAAGTCATTAGAAACATCAAGAGTGATGCTTCTAGAATAATATACGTGATATCATTATAACTCCGAGAGAGGGGTGTATGGGAATGTGAGTAGTCCGAGAGTAGTCGGACCTATGTAAAAAGAGATAGGAACTAAGAGAGAGTTCCGGGAGCTAGTTGAACCTTCCCACCATGCTAGACCCAGAGTAGGGTCGAAACCGGGGAAGTAAGACTATGCACGAGGGCCATGAGTTTTGCTTAAGTATGTAATAAGAGTAACAAGCGTGACGTAGGAGACCTGTAGTGTCTCGAGAATCTACAAGAGTATGTGTATGAGTAACCCGAGAGAATGGGTAAGTATAAGAATAAGTAACCCGAAAGAACGGGTGAGTAAAAGTATGAGTAACCCGAGAGAGTGGGTGAGTTATAGATTGAGTGACCAAGGCACAGTGAGGTATAACCTCAAGGCCTAAGAGTATTGATACAACTAACAACCTTGTCATGTTAGTTAGGGATTGTATCCCATGATTGATTGTCGATCTTTGTTTAGTGTACATATATAATGTATTACTATTTGCATGATGATTGAATTAAAATGAATCTCCATGCTCTCGACCAAAAGTAGTCGGCGTACCGCGGTTAGCACGCGGTATATGTGAAATTCATATTCAGCGTAAGCTGACCCCCTAGGGGGAACGTTTTTAGTGTGCAGGTACTTGAAGCTGACCACCGTTCGAGAGAGTGGGACGGGGGCTGCTGTGTAGCATGGGTAGTTAGATTGTAATTACTTATGCATTTGAATGAGGTGTAAGTCCGAGTATGTTATCGGCATCCGTATGTTGTAGACTCGGTATAGTAAAGAAAAGAATTGAGTATCGTATTTGTATGAAGCACTCGGTTGTTCCAGTTCATCAGACCGTTACGGTAAGTAAGAAAGGCCTGGTTAGCCACATGGGTGGCTAACGGCGTTGTTTCACCCCTCGTTGTAATTAGAGTTCCGCTGCGTGAGTAGGAGTAATTAGTAACGGTTTAAGAGGTAATGACGAGATTAACGGTTGGGGTGTTACATTCACTCATCAAACACTCTTCATATGCAATTCAATGTCAGTCCCAACTGCAAATCATCAAATGTGAGGCCCAACAATCATTTCAGTTTGAGGCACAAAATCAAATTCAATCTGGCCCATTTCAAACTTGGCCCACATTTCTAGGTCCAAACATGGCCCATTTTCTAAGGCCCAACCCGGCCCGCTTTCCATGGCTCAACCTGGTCTATGTTTTGAGGTACAAACCAGGGCCCGCTTTCCAAAGCCAATTCCGGCCCACTTTCCAAGGCCCAAACCTGGCTCATCAGTCCAAATTTGGCGCACAATTTCAATTAAACCTCAATTCATTTTCAATTCAAAATCAATCCAAAAACCGATCAATCCCATCTCCAATCCAGTCCAATTTCAATCCAAAATCAAGTCAGTTTCAATCTGATTTCAATTCAATTCTTAATTCGACTCCGATTCAATCTCGATGTAAATCCAATTCAATACAAAATTCTTTTCATTCCCAATTAAATCAGTTTTATTTCGATCCCGAATAATTCCAAACTTCATAAATCTCAAACTCCTTGAAGTCAAGCATCTCGAATCTCTAAACGTCTCAACGGCTTAACAAACTCAAACGTCTCAGTAGCTTAACAGACTCGAACGTCTCAGTAGCTTAACAGACTCGACCGTCTCAGCAGCTCAACAGACTCGACTGTCTCAGCAGCTCAATAGACTCGACCGTCTCAACAGCTCAACAGACTCGAATGTCTCCGCAGTCCAACAGATTCTAACATCTCAATAGGCTCATCAAATCAAACACTTCAAAAATCCTCAGTTCCTCAAAAAGCCAAACCTCTTGAAATTTGATAACCCTTTCAAGCCTCGAACATCTCACAGACCCGAGCGTCTCACAGACTTCATTATTTCAAGAACCTAAATGTCTCACAGAGTTGAGCATCTCACAGACTCTCACACCTCAAACTCCAAAACGAACCAGACAATCTGTCAAACCTCACAAAAATGACCACAAAACCTCTTTGACCCTTAAAGACCCAAAAGGTCAAATGCGATTCCTTCAAAACCCCAAAACTCCCAAATCTCCAAAAAGCAGTGAACTACGTAAGGTCTGATCTCAACAGGGAGTTGAGTACGTAGGCAGCCCATCTAGGGTGCGACCCCATTCCAAACAAAAAAAACCCTTTTCCTCCTCTAAGGCGGCTCTCATATCTCTCAAACACTAAGACCTTCTTTGGCTCCCACAAACTTCTAACCATCAGACTCTATGTCTTGTCTATTCACTCAAACCCCGGTTTTCCAAAACCTTCATTCTATACTCATCCGAATTCACCGATTCTTCTTCTTGGCGCTAGCTTGGCAGAAAAGCTCGCCTCATCCACTCTTTCTCTCTTTTTATCCTAATCATATCCTTGGCTTTTAAATGAATCTCTTTAATAAGGTTTTGAAAGAAGGCAATCCTGAAAATTGGAGACCGAGGTTTCCTCGGGCACCAATCCAAAGTCGTGGTCGTTGCCACTTCCGAGGGGTGTAACCCAGTACGAACCCACATAGAATCTCTGACATGACCAGATAAGTCCTAGCCATAGGCAAAAAATCTCAGAGTCAATTAACGGTTCTTAGAACCCTCCCCTTCCTTCCTAGTTCCTTAGGTCAAACTAGGTGCCACTCTAGTCAACTCCGCCTTATAGAGGCATAAGTCCGCGTGGAGCCCATCGAGAGCGGGTGTAGTGCACACTTGCACTTCCCATTATGCTTTCTGGAAAGACGGATGATTTAGTAGGTATTTGAGGGATGCCAAGTATAACGGGTTTTCACCCTCCACAGAATGGCATTTTAGGATCTAGGCTTTTCAGTCAAGTACCATATTTAGATAGACCCCCTCATACTGAAAAATCACCTTCCACAGAATGGCGACTCCACTGGGGAAAACTTGAGTAAGTTTTTCTCATAAACTTGGTCAAGGAAGACTGAACTCCATTCAAAATTGTCAGGACCTCCCCACTTCTTTCAAAACCTTCCAGAGATATTCATTTCAAAGCCTTTAGGATTACTCTACTCCACACTTAGAGTGTGCATTGTGAGGATAGTGAGGACGAGTGTTTAGAGTTTGAAATTGATTTTGATTACCACAGGTGTGCTTTGACCTTTGCATGCTTCACTTTAGTTTACTATGGTGTGTTTATTGTCTTACGTTTAATGCCCTTCATTCATGACATAATTTCTTATTTACAGTTTAGTAAATGGGGCCTTCGTAGAAAGGAGCCAACCCATTGTTGCATCGGGTAGTTTAGGAACTTGCATTCCTCTGTGTCACCTTTACTATCTGCGGTCGGGATGAACAACTTGTCCACAGTTGGTTCCCTCTGAGTATGGGTCCTTCGTAGCTAAGGATAAAGCCACGAGGTGGTATGGCCGTAGTTGTCTACACCTTGAAACAACTCAGGATCCTTTCAAACACCTTTTTGAGTCAAAGCTAGCATATAGTAAGCTATGAGCCTTCAGTGTCCAGCTGCCTTATCCAGTGTCTAGGATGGGTTTTATGGGTAGTTGCCCCCTTGTATGCCGCCTGTCTGACCACCCTTCTGCCTTACCCTGAAGATTGCATGGGTTCAGTTCTCCATGATTCCTCTGCACCACGGGTGTCTTTAAGCCCAATTTCGCGCTACAAATTCATAGAGGATCCCGTATTTACGGATACCCATACATGACATAGCGTAGTCAGCGAATAATTTGGACTTTAGACACACCTTATCGTGCAGACGACGGGAGACCCGTTCCCATGCAGTACTTCCCCAAGTTTTCCGAAAAGTAAGTTTGTTGTGATAATCCCCGGCGTGGCTCGTGTAACTGTATCACTTCGGGTATCCTGACTTTCGACCTTAATGTAACACCCCAACCGTTAACTCATCATTACCTCTTAATCACACGCGGAACTCTAATTACAATGAGGTGAAACAACGCCGTTAGCCACCCATGCGGCTAACCAGGCTAAACTTACATACCGTAACGGTCTGATGAACTGGAACAACCGAGTACACATTACAAATACAATACTCAAATCTTTTCTCTACTATACCGAGTCTACAATGAATGGATGCCGACAACATATTCGGTCTTACACTTCCTTCAATACATAAGTAATTAAAACTAACTACCCATGCAACCCACCGACCCCGTCCTACTCTCGAACGGTTACATCTTCGGTGTACCTGTAAAAATAAAAACATCGCCCCTAGGGGCTCAGCTTAACGCTGCATATGAAATTCGCATACCCCGAGCGCTAACCGGGGTACGCCGACTACTTTTGTCGGATTTACATGGAGTTCATTAGTCAAACAACATGCATCATAGCAATACAATATATAAGTGTATTACTCAAGGAATCTACATCCAATCACGGAACACGATTCCTAACTAACATAACAAGGTTGTTAGTGGTAACTGGTTACTCTTAGGCCTTGAGGGTTATTCCTCACTATGCCTTGTTTACTTATACAATACCTCACCCGCTCTCTCGGGTTACTTATTCATATACACACCCATTCTCTTGGGCTACTCGTACTATACTCACCCACACTCTCGGGTTACTTATTCTCATTATCTCACCCATACTCTTGGGTTATTTACACTCATTATCTCACCCACACTCCTGGGTTATTTATACTCAAGCTCTTGTAGATTCTCGAGACACTACAGGTCTCCTACGTCACGCTTGTTACTCTTAATACATACTTAGGCCAAAACTCATGGCTCTCTAGCATAGTCTTACTTCCCGGTTTCGACCCTACTCTGGTCTAGCATGGTGGGAAGGTTCAACTAGCTCACGGAACTCTCTCTTAGTTCCTATCTCTTTTTCTTAGGTCCGACTACTCTCGGACTACTCTCGTTCCCATACACTCCTCTCTCGGAGTTATAATAATATCATGTATATTAGTCTAGAAGCATCACTCTCGATGTTTCTAATGACTTGGGAACATTACTTTAGTTCGGTTAATCTTAGGTTTTAAGAGTTACCCATACATTTACTTTACTCATACTTTCGGTTACTTGCATATACCAGGTAAAATCCTCATATAGGAGGTCGACCATGTCTCAAGGGAGCTACTAATCCCTCAGGTCTCTTTTACCCTCATCGCTAGTTCACATCTTCGAACTATCTTAAATCCTCTTGAAGGAGGTTCACTTATCTTTCCACTATCATTTGTTTCGTGGATTGTTTCAATGTGGTTTTCTAACCATTATCGGCTATTTACTCAACCCGTACATCTCCTCACATTCTAGGGAGTTCATATGTTTGCGTTATCGTTATACTTTAACGGATAGTTTGTGTGTTTGCACGTTTGCGTTATCATAAGCACCGACCCGATCTAGGGGTCTCTAGCCAAACGTTACTCACTACGAGTCGGTCCATTCACTATGTTAGACCACACCGGCATACAAGTATGTTAGCTCATTCAACATACAACAAGGCATGCATAATCAAACAAGGGATTATTTTCATGCTTTAATCTTGATTAAGCCGGCACACAAACACACAAATCAACGTAACTCGGTTAGCACGCGGAGTATGAGAAAATCATACCTTTCACCGGGGTTTTTACTTTTACCGTGTCATCTCACCATGCTCGGGTCACGCACGATTCTCTGATAATGTTTCAAACATTATTATTAATACTAAGCTCATACGGTACATTATTAAATGCTACTCCCGTACTTACCCCGTTATCCCGTTATCTCGGTTTTACTTTTGTTAATTTGAGTTCTCACTTCTCAATCACTTCTAACACTTTTTAACACATCTCAGGGCCTTTACATCTCACCAAACAAGGCCTTTAAACATCTTTAACATTCAAACCCCCATCAATACAACTTTAAAATACTCTCTGTAGGCTTCTGGGGGTGGTCCGGGACTTAGTCCCTATCTTAAGTCCCGGACCAAAGTATTACCAAACTCTCGGGTGAAAAACAACACCTGGTCCGGGACCTTGTCCCTATCCCAAGTCCCAGACCAAACACAATCTTCACTCTCGGCCTTTTATTTCACTTGGTCCGGGACTTCATGCAGGAGTTAAGTCCCGGACCATAATGCAGGCAAATCTCTCGACTTAAAATTACATGTGGTCCGGGACTTGAGCACGGACTTCAGTCCCGGACCAAGCTGGTAGTGAAGTCTCGGGGGTAAAATCAGGGGTGGTCCGGGACTTGGTCCTGGACCTAAGTCCCGGACCCTGCTACAGATTTTGCAGAATTGACATTTTCTAAGTCTGTTACAGGTTATCTCTTAGCCCATTGATTAACCTATCTTCACCAACTAAAATCCACATGTTTTAGCATCTAATTACCCTTCTAATCACCTTAAACCAAGCACCAAATGCACTCACCAATCTAGCTAATTTTTACTTAGACTCTTTACACTTACAAAGCTAGTTATTCTCTGTTATGTTACACGACTTGTAACAGATTTGGTTTCTTCTTTAAACCATTCAAACCTCACTTACTGATGCCATTCCAAGCACTCACATGGCATTATTTTTACTCCTAACACACTCTCCTTCAAAGTTTGGTTTTCCAAACCATTAACCACTTACTTAAACCTCTTAAAACACCTAGTTTCTTCCTTTGAATAAAACACTCAAGTCCATACATCCCTAGGAAATTTTGACAGCACTTGCCTACTTCTTAAGCGTATTCACCACACTTAAATCAGCTCATAAACACCTCTTCTCCCCTGTTTGGTTTAGACATCAAAACCACATCAAAATCCCATTTATTCACCCATATACACTAGTTTAGTTTTTAGGTTTATTTGCACACATAAACCTCATTAAAACATTCTCTTTCAACTAACAATATTGTAGTACCATGACTACACTAGCTCAAGGTTATTTATTCAACACCCACATAAGTTTCACAAGGAAAATAAAACCAACACAAGGTAAGCTCTTTACCTTGTTTATTTTCGGTTTTTTTTTTCACTCCTCTTCTTCTTTTCTCTTCTTCCCTCTTCTCTTCTTGTTTTCCACACACACAAGGAATATGGATTGCTAGCTACAACCATATTCCATCGCACATATAACCACAAGTCAATTCAATTTTCCCTCCACACAACCTAATATTTAAGGAGCTAATTTTCAAGGTTCAGTTTAGGTTTTACCTTAGAGAACCCAAATGAGTAGCTTGGCAATCAATTGGAGGAGTTTCCAAACCCCCACAAAAACATACGCATCCGACTGAAACGAGGAGGGTTTTCAACGTGAGGGAAAAATCTCACAAATGGCAAGAATGAACTTGAAATGGCCTAAACTTATGCTTATTATTACCTTAAAGCATCAAGGAGAAGAAGAAGGGTTGGAATCAACTCTTCAAGCTTCAAAAGCTCCAACGTCAATGAAAATGAAGATGGAGGAATCGAGTTTTAATTGGGTGGGAAACCGAAGCTCTCACCGAGAGGAGTTCAACGGTACAATTTCGTGTGATTTGGTGGAGGAATGAGCAAGTTAGAAGTGAAACAAGGAGAGGGTTAGGAGCTGTTGGTGTCGCGAGATACAGAGAGGAAGAAGAGTTTCAGAGCGCTGGGCAATCGTGAATGAAGAAGGGAAGGTGAGAACTTTATTTTACTTTTGCTTTATACTATTTACTTTCTTCATTTATTTATTTGTCTTGTTATTACTTAATAGCTAGCAAGTTATTAATGGGTGTACACTTATTAATTAAAACCGGCCCACATTAATTAATAGCCCGGGTCATTTTTTTTTGTCTTTTCGAATTAAACGCGTTTCGTCTCCCGGTTTCGTCACTATTCACTTACCGGGTCCGTTTTCCGGAAATTTGCCGTTTAATTAATTTTAATGGTTATTAAGCTTCCATTAACACTTATTTATAGTTATTTAATCAACTATAATTTCTACGGGTCCGTTTGACCGCTTAAAGTCACGTTTTCGGGTTTTCTCGAAAAACGTGCTTTTATGCTTAATTAGCGTTTTAATCCATTATTTGGATCCGTTTTCTTCGGGAATCATTCCCGTATACTAATTAGGCCTAACGAAGCCTTAGGAATCCATCTCGGACCCTTACGAGATCATATATCTCTTATTTTCATTTAATGCGCATTTTAGCGTTTTTCGCTTTTCAAGCGTTTCTCTTGCTTTTGGTTTTATTCTTTTTACCAATACTCTTTAGGCACCATTAGGCCTTTAATATTTATTAGAGTAATTAAATCACCATTATTAGGTCGGGGTATTAAAATCTACCCCCCTTAGGAACTTTGTCCTCAAAGTTGGTGAATCTAAATGGTTACTCTCATGGGCACGCTATGCCAAGGTTATAATACATGTATAACCTTACAGACTCCACAAGTCAGTCACATTACATACTACACATACCACACACAAATCACAGCATGTATAGCAATCAAAAATACTCTTTTACTCTCTCCATGGAATCGGTCCGAAGACGAGAAGGCACTACAGTCCTCGAATCCATATCGAGTAATCTACTACTGATCCCTCAGGTACCGGTCACGTTGAACACTTACTCTTTCTGGTTCACGGCCGTTTCATGACAAATGGGCACTTACTCTCTCTGGCCCACGGTCCCTTCGGTTCTGATCAAAACATTACACATATACATATCCTCAGGCACTCTGGTTGACTCACTCAACACAGGAACATCTCAGGGTACTCTCCCCGTCCCGCTGCCTTTGGAAAAATCACACACTGACACCGCCCCAACCGGTCACTTAGGACCGCCGCACGTACGGTGCAATGGTTTCAAAACCAGTACACGCCCACCGTTCTACCGGTCATCAAGACTTAAGGCCACAGCCATCGGCGGGTGATAGCGGTTTCAAAACCAGTTTTCGTTTCCATCTTCATACTTGAAGAAAATTCTTTTTCAAAATCTGTTTGAAAATTCTTTTTAAAACATCACACAACTCCAAATCAAATTTATGGTAGTTGTATCTTTTCTTAGCGTGATTACTTGTGACCACTTATAGGGAGCTTCAAGAATCATCCAACCCTGATGTGATCAGCATCAGTGTTGAACTATCCTTCCACCCCAATTTGTGTTTGGTTTCCCTTGATCGCTAGCAGACCAAGTTCCACCTCCCACGTCAGTTTCAAACAATCAGATAGACAAACATTTTCGTTTTCTATCTTTTACTCTTTCTAGTCATATTCATAAAACAATCTGTTTCAATTTATCTTTATCATGGAACTTAAGTCATCCATTATTCTCTATTTGTTTCACTTACCTTGCCTAGGCATTCCATACTTTTGGCCTCATTAGTCAAATTATTACTCAACTTAAAACATACAACATACAACTCCAAAGGATGGAACTCACTCCATCAATCATTCTCAAATAAAATCACCTAGGGAACTCACTCCCTCTTAGGTTACACATCGGTTTCATGCCGATTTATACTCGTCATATCTCATGTCTAATCTCAATAGACAAATACTAAAGGGATTCTCATTCCCCAGGAGTCTCTCTACTCCTCTTTTCATAAATATATTACATACTCGTACTTGCATCACTCATGCACGATAATCATAATTACACAATGAATGGGTACACATGTTTATGTAACATGAGTTCCAAACATCAAAACAATTTCTTTGTGCTATGCACATAGTAGTTTACGCATCTGTACGTAAGACATACTCTAAGCGGTTTCTCGCCCTACCCCCCTTAAAAGGGGTTACGCCCGCGTAACCAACCATATGTTATCAGTGAACATTGGTTTACTAATTCAAGTATTATGAAGTGTTTTAACTTCAATGTGGTTAATTAACTCAGAACCGGGGGTTCGGTTCTAGCCTATAAGGCTTCAATCAGGTTTGCCAGGTATACTTAACCTTGAATTACGGCCCACTAGCTTCTGCTGCGTGACTTGATAACTAGAGCTTAACTCGCCCTTTGGTATTCTCAATGTATTTCAATCGTCGCTTGGTATCTCTTACCGTATGCGAAGTCGATGAGTTATAGATTTTCTCTCCAATTCTCTGGAAATCTATATTTTTGTATACTCTGTGTACTTTTTGGTTATTCACTACTTTTTCCGACTTATTGTCGGTTGAGGTCAAGCTGCTACTTAGCATGTAGTGCTTCTCATTTGATAATGACTTCTGAATCATGTTTGTTTATTTATTTCTGTACAAGAATTCCTCATTCATACTACTCTGCCTTTTCCACATCGATCCTAGGCCATGTGGGTTACTGCCCACGTTCTTTGTGCATCTTTGGCCAATGGCCGCACGGTTATCTCCCTAGATTCTCACTCAACAGGCTTCGTTGACATTTCTCAATTCCTGGCTCTCCCACTCGATCATTACCGTGCAAGTGCAATACCAAAACACTCAGTCATACAGAGTGCAGAAGCGTAAACCCTTGACAGTAAATCTCTCATGGGATAGGAATGATTATGTCCCCTTACCACATTTTTCATCAGCTTCATATCATTAACTAGTTATACTCTTTCAACGGTCGCTTGCTGCGTACCATGTTCTACTCGTTACAACATTCGCTTATATGGCATCCGCTACTACTTTAGCTTCCGCTCATGTACTCCCGCCATTTATACCATGGCTTGCCATTCACTTAGCTCAATGAAATATGTTACTCTATTAAACCTCTCTACGTTTCTTGCGCATTGTTTACTCTGCAATTCATACTGCACACATACAGTGTTTACTACTAATCCGATTACTCTCTCGGTTTCCGTCCATTGCTATCAAGCCTTTCTACAGACTATTTGATTTCAAATACTCCTTGGCAATATACACATGCTCAGGTTTAATTACACCGCTTAAATGGTTTCACATTACATACATAGGTGGTAGCCTTTCTCTGGAGGATTCACGCAATTACCGCTCCGTAGGCTCCACAATAACAAGTGGTGTCCCCACTCTAAGGTAGTGGTTCGTGCTCCACAATAACTCTTATGCCTTTATGCATATGTTTTACAACGTTTGGATCTACGTATGGTAGTTGGTTTTATCGGCTTACAAGCCACCTTGCCTCGAGTCATGCTCCATGCGGCTGTTTATATAGGTTTCTTCTTCTCCGTATGCCATTAAATGGTTAGGAGGTATTTCTGGGCTCTTTGATATGGTTGTCTCATCACACTTCCAGACATGGAAGGCCCTTTTGTATTTTAATATTAATTCATGCCCTCTGGCAATTTAGGGTATCCCGTGTTACGAGGGATCCCTTCGGGTTCTACCCGAGTGTTTGCTTAAACACTTGTGTTCTCAACACGATATCTCGTTCAACTACTGTTGACTTCGGTACCCTTTACGGATTGCTCCGGGGTATTTTGAGTCGTGCCATTACATCTGGCTTGAACTCATGGGTATATTCAGATTCTTACTCCGCCTTGCGGTTATGTATATTTGAAATATCCCGTTTAAGGTTGTAATGTCTCCCATTATTGGGTAGATCCTTGGTACTTTTCCTTTACCTTCTTGGTCAGGTTGTCATTCTCTTCAGTGAAGTGAAGTATACTGTGGGAACTCTATCCCGTTATCGAACATTAATATGTTTTTTTTAGGCTTTCGCCATATTGCTTACACTGGTATTCATTCCAGTCATTATATTTCCTCCTTGATTCCTGAGTCATATCCCATGTCTATGCTTAATACTCTGTGCTTCTCGCACTTCTCTATGCTATATTCTTAGATCCGTCATCTTACTGGATTCTTGACTCCCTTAACTCGGTAAGCTTCCTTGTGTTCTTCGATCATTCGAGGTGTCTACTGTCTTGGTTTGGATTGGCTCTTTCGTCCGTAGTATGGAGTGGGCTACTTCCCGTGTTCCGTACTCTACTTGTATACATACATGGAGTATCTTATTGATACGTTACCACCTACCTGACTAACTCATAATTGGTCTGTCAGGTCCGCAGGCTCCTTCGGAGTGCGGTCGTTCCATGTCTCGTTTGTGTACACTTGTAGAGTCGGTCACGCCTAAGTGAAGTATTCTGTTGCCAACTCCTCTTGTATCATTATATGATAACTTACCGTGGTTCTCTGGTTTGGTTTAAAAATTCGGGGGTTTTTGGAAAATTTATGTTTGAAAGAAAATTTGAGTTTTAAAAGTAAGCTCTTCATGGCATTTCAATGCCGGCTGACTCTTACCCAGTCCAGCTTCTTGCTGGCCGTATGTTCTTTATACAGTGATTAGGGTGTTAAGCCCTTTTCAAGGTTTCGTTTCAGAATTCTTAAAGTTTGTGTAGTGTTATTTTGGCTTCTCTTGCCACCTTGGTACCTGCTAAGTACTTGTCACTTGTTAAGATTCTCCTTAACGGTCCCGTTATACTGCAATTGCTGTGGCAAGTGCGCGGTACAGGCGGTTTTTTTTTTTTTAACTCATACCGGTCACGGTATTGTTCACATTGTATTTGGTGGCCTTGTCGGCACTTCCTTTGTTTCATTGGTCGGATAACTGTCATCGGAGCTGCTACTTGTGCATCTTGACACGTATGTCAACCTTTTAGGTGCTTCTCCAAACTCGTAGTTCCCTAATTACTTAGTTCGGTGTTCTACCTCGTTGCTCGTTCCCACATCTTTACTGTGGTTACCGAGGTTCAAGTCATTTAGGCACTACTGTTGTAGTCCTACTCGGGTGTACCCCGTAATTATGCTTGTAGCTGTCTAAGCTGTGCCCGTTAGGTATTGCAACCTCTTAGGGTGTGGCAGGGTGGGTGTACCTACTCTTGACTAGATTCTTGGTCGGTTAGTGTACCGATGTTGGTATTAGTTAACTATGGCGGTCCGTAGACATGTGTCCCGGTTCTCGTTAGTTCTCATAAGTCCGTCTGGTCGCACGATTGGTGCATCCTTCTCACTGCTGCTCGACCAGCTGGGTTCTCGCGACTGCTAAGCATGTCGCCCCAGGCTGCCACAAATTCTGGTCTCCTTGGATTAGGATGTCTCGACCTTCCATCATTGCATGCAGTTATTGTCATTTCAGCGGGATCCGTCTCGGGATTTCCGGTTCTCGGGATCTACCGCATGACAGGTTCTGGTTCAGAATGAAATATTTAACCACTGCCAGATCGGGTTCCCCGTCTCTCTGGCGTTCTTTCCCGAACTTTTAATACGGGGGTTGTGGAGGGCGGGTTTGGTATTGTAGGTATCCAGATCATACTGGAAGTTCCTAACTAGCGCATCTCTCACGCTACCACTCAACCCATAGCCCTAAGTCTCTAATTCCTAACTCGGTATTTCCTAAGCTCGGTATTTCCAGCCATCAGAGTGATACTTCGCTCTGATACCATTTTTGTAACACCCCAACCGTTAACTCATCATTACCCTCTTAATCACGCAGCGGAACTCTAATTACAATGAGGTGAAACAACGCCGTTAGCCACCCATGCGGCTAACCAGGCTAAACTTACATACCGTAACGGTCTGATGAACTGGAACAACCGAGTACACATTACAAATACAATACTCAAATCTTTTCTCTACTATACCGAGTCTACAATGAATGGATGCCGACAACATATTCGGTCTTACACTTCCTTCAATACATAAGTAATTAAAACTAACTACCCATGCAACCCACCGACCCCGTCCTACTCTCGAACGGTAACATCTTCGGTGTACCTGTAAAAATAAAAACATCGCCCCTAGGGGCTCAGCTTAACGCTGCATATGAAATTCGCATACCCCGAGCGCTAACCGGGGTACGCCGACTACTTTGTCGGATTTACATGGAGTTCATTAGTCAAACAACATGCATCATAGCAATACAATATATAGTGTATTACTCAAGGAATCTACATCCAATCACGGAACACGATTCCTAACTAACATAACAAGGTTGTTAGTGGTAACTGGTTACTCTTAGGCCTTGAGGGTTATTCCTCACTATGCCTTGTTTACTTATTCAATACCTCACCCGCTCTCTCGGGTTACTTATTCATATACACACCCATTCTCTTGGGCTACTCGTACTATACTCACCCACACTCTCGGGTTACTTATTCTCATTATCTCACCCATACTTGGGTTATTTACACTCATTATCTCACCCACACTCCGGTTATTTATACTCAAGCTCTTGTAGATTCTCGAGACACTACAGGTCTCCTACGTCACGCTTGTTACTCTTAATACATACTTAGGCCAAAACTCATGGCTCTCTAGCATAGTCTTACTTCCCCGGTTTCGACCCTACTCTGGGTCTAGCATGGTGGGAAGGTTCAACTAGCTCACGGAACTCTCTCTTAGTTCCTATCTCTTTTACTTAGGTCCGACTACTCTCGGACTACTCTCGTTCCCATACACTCCTCTCTCGGAGTTATAATAATATCATGTATATTAGTCTAGAAGCATCACTCTCGATGTTTCTAATGACTTGGGAACATTACTTTAGTTCGGTTAATCTTAGGTTTTAAGAGTTACCCATACATTTACTTTACTCATACTTTCGGTTACTTGCATATACCAGGTAAAATCCTCATATAGGAGGTCGACCATGTCTCAAGGGAGCTACTAATCCCTCAGGTCTCTTTTACCCTCATCGCTAGTTCACATCTTCGAACTATCTTAAATCCTCTTGAAGGAGGTTCACTTATCTTTCCACTATCATTTGTTTCGTGGATTGTTTCAATGTGGTTTTCTAACCATTATCGGTATTTACTCAACCCGTACATCTCCTCACATTCTAGGGAGTTCATATGTTTGCGTTATCGTTATACTTTAACGGATAGTTTGTGTGTTTGCACGTTTGCGTTATCATAAGCACCGACCCGATCTAGGGGTCTCTAGCCAAACGTTACTCACTACGAGTCGGTCCATTCACTATGTTAGACCACACCGGCATACAAGTATGTTAGCTCATTCAACATACAACAAGGCATGCATAATCAAACAAGGGATTATTTTCATGCTTTAATCTTGATTAAGCCGGCACACAAACACACAAATCAACGTAACTCGGTTAGCACGCGGAGTATGAGAAAATCATACCTTTCACCGGGGTTTTTACTTTTACCGTGTCATCTCACCATGCTCGGGTCACGCACGATTCTCTGATAATGTTTCAAACATTATTATTAATACTAAGCTCATACGGTACATTATTAAATGCTACTCCCGTACTTACCCCGTTATCCCGTTATCTCGGTTTTACTTTTGTTAATTTGAGTTCTCACTTCTCAATCACTTCTAACACTTTTTAACACTTCTCAGGGCTTTACATCTCACCAAACAAGGCCTTCATCTTAACATCTTTAACATTCAAACCCCCATCATTTACAACTTTAAATACTCTCTGTAGGCTTCTGGGGGTGGTCCGGGACTTAGTCCTATTTAAGTCCCGGACCAAGTATTACCAAACTCTCGGGTGAAAAACAACACCTGGTCCGGGACCTTGTCCCTATCCCAAGTCCCGGACCAAACACAATCTTCACTCTCGGCCTTTTATTTCACTTGGTCCGGGCTTCATGCAGGAGTTAAGTCCCGGACCATAATGCAGGCAAATCTCTCGACTTAAAATTACATGTGGTCCGGGACTTGAGCACAGACTTCAGTCCGGACCAAGCTAGTAGTGAAGTCTCGGGGGTAAAATCAGGGGTGGTCCGGGACTTGGTCCTGGACCTAAGTCCCGGACCCTGCTACAGTTTGCAGAATTGACATTTTCTAAGTCTGTTACAGGTTATCTCTTAGCCCATTGATTAACCTATCTTCACCAACTAAAATCCACATGTTTTAGCATCTAATTACCCTTCTTAATCACCTTAAACCAAGCACCAAATGCACTCACCAATCTAGCTAATTTTTACTTAGACTCTTTACACTTACAAAGCTAGTTATTCTCTGTTATGTTACACGACTTGTAACAGATTTGGTTTCTTCTTTAAACCATTCAAACCTCACTTACTGATGCCATTCCAAGCACTCACATGGCATTATTTTTACTCCTAACACACTCTCCTTCAAAGTTTGGTTTTCCAAACCATTAACCACTTACTTAAACCTCTTAAACACACCTAGTTCTTCCTTTGAATAAAACACTCAAGTCCATACATCCCTAGGAAATTTTGACAGCACTTGCCTACTTCTAAGCGTATTCACCACACTTAAATCAGCTCATAAACACCTCTTCTCCCTGTTTGGTTTAGACATCAAAACCACATCAAAATCCCATTTATTCACCCATATACACTAGTTTAGTTTTTAGGTTTATTTGCACACATAAACCTCATTAAAACATTCTCTTTCAACTAACAATATTGTAGTACCATGACTACACTAGCTCAAGGTTATTTATTCAACACCCACATAAGTTTCACAAGGAAAATAAAACCAACACAAGGTAAGCTCTTTACCTTGTTTATTTTCGGTTTTTTTTCACTCCTCTTCTTCTTCTTTCTCTTCTTCCCTCTTCTCTTCTTGTTTTCCACACACACAAGGAATATGGATTGCTAGCTACAACCATATTCCATCGCACATATAACCACAAGTCAATTCAATTTCCCTCCACACAACCTAATATTTTAAGGAGCTAGTTTACAAGGTTCAGTTTAGGTTTTACCTTAGAGAACCCAAATGAGTAGCTTGGCAATCAATTGGAGGAGTTTCCAAACCCCACAAAAACATCGCATCCGACTGAAACGAGGAGGGTTTTCAACATGAGGGAAAAATCTCACAAATGGCAAGAATGGACTTGAAATGGCCTAAACTTATGCTTATTATTACCTTAAAGCATCAAGGAGAAGAAGAAGGGTTGGAATCAACTCTTCAAGCTTCAAAAGCTCCAACTGATAAGTGTCAAAATGAGCATGTTATTTAGGTGTATTTCATGTATAATATTAGCACTTTTCTTGCTCATTCTCCACTTCGGTTAGTTTCCTCTAGTTATTTTTTATTGTTTATCTCACAAATTATTAGTTTAACATGAGTAAAACCAAGCCGGGAGTGAAGTAGACGGAGAGACGAACGCGTAGACGCAAACGGCTCAGAAAACAGAGTCCAAACGAAGAATCTAGAGCCGGTCGAAGTTCGTAGAAGGAAATAAGTCACGGTCAGCAATACAACAGTATTGCAACCGCCTGCACAACCGCCCCCACAGAGGCGGACACCAGAGGCGGACAGCGGACCAGAGGCGGACAAGAGGCGGTTTAGAGGCGGACAACACACAAAACGCCTTGTTTTGAGGCGGTTCCACAGGCGGACAAGAGTAAATCGCGCCCGAAAATAGTTTTCTTCTTCGCGCGACTGTGTAACACCCCATCCAAAGCCTATCGTGGTTATCGTAATCTGAACACTTAGTCGAATACGTCGCAGCGGAAATAAACAACACCTGGACCTTGCCACGGTCTGATCGATAGAATATACCGCTTAAATACTTACAATACTTATCCAAAAACACTTACCCAACTTAAACATCCATATTCTCAATACCACACCAACCAACCGAGTACTAGTATCTTATACACAATCCCAAACTTACATCAGCTTAATATAAACAGTCAGGTGCACAGGCGCAACCCGAACTCAAAATAAAAGTCCCCACCTAAGTCTAACCGCTCCTACTCTCGTAGTGCGTCCTCATGGGCCTCTTACCTGCAAGTGTAAAAATAGCCCCGAGGGGGTCAGCACGAAGCTGGTACACCCTCTCATGGCCCCCAAGCTAACGGGGCTACGACGACTAATTGTCGATAGCATGGAAATGATTACATACACAAACATAATATGAAATGCAACAACAATAACCACAGATGAACATATATAGTTCACAAGTAATGAACGACTCAAGCGTTCCTTAACAAGTGGGTTAGTAACCCCCTCCTTAGTTCTCATTTCCTTAATCTCAGTTCCTTACCTTACCTTAATCTTAATCTCAATCTCAATCTTATACTTGCCAACCTCTCCACTATTAGATTGGTTAGCCCTTAATTGGTTGCTTATCTTTGTAGGGCTTGGTTAACCCTAGCCGGTAGCAGTGCACTATCCGACGATAAGCTACCTTTTTAATTCATTGGGGATGTAGGCTTGATCCCCCCGCGCCTTCCTTAATGTGCCTCCCACCTCAAACAGTAGCCCGGGTGGTCGGGTCGATTTGTTGACCCTAGGCGACGAGTCTAATGACCAGTCTTATTTGGAAGTCGGATCTGATTCAGATACCGACCTCCCCCATACACATGTGCCGGTACCATTCCGGATTCCTCACTCCCACCCCAAGTTATGGTTAGTGAAAGCCTTAATTACCAAGTGTTAGTTAAACCTTGACGGGTAAAACCAACAATCACCGATACTTAGTTCTTAACCTTAACTCAGCAAGTACTAAACTTGGTTAGTAGTAATCTCAAGTCTCGTGGGTTAGTGTAAATATAACACAATCACAACGAGAACAATATAACCGGTTGCATGCTTTATCTAGTTTTAGTCATAGCAAATAAACAGATAGCACACAAGCCGAGGGACACCTCGTTAGCAAAGCAGGTCACAAGAAGGATTGTACCATTCACCGTCGATCGTTGTTTGTTTAACCTTCTTCGGGTCCCAATTCACAAACCTAAAACATTCATTCATTTTAGGTTATAGTTATTTGCACCTTACTTAACTCACTTAGTCCCTAAGGACTTCCACTCAATAAAACCTCTCGATAGTCTTTATCACTTAGTCTTACAACTTAACTTTAAACATTAAACTTACACTTAATCTTAACTTAATTCCTTAAGTTCTTAGGGTCCCAATCATTACTACCCTACCAAGGGCATACCTCATTACCATTACCATTCTTAGAATTGAAATTTCTTTTTTTTTTTCTTTTTTTTTTTTAGGCTCGACCGGACTTAACCGACCGGACTTGCCAAGTCCGGTCCATTCCAGTACCCTTTTACCGTTGGAAAATTCACTCCGACCGGACTTACATGTCCGGTCCTATGTCCGGTCGATTCAGAGACTTATAATCCGTACAAAATCTGCCGACCGGACTTGACAAGTCCGTCCCATGTCCGGTCCATTCCAGAAACATTTTCCCTCTCACAAAACAAGCCCGACCGGACTTGTATGTCCGGTCCGGTCCCCCAGTCCGGGTCGATTCCAGAAACATTTCCCGGTAGTGTAACAGAGCCCGACCGACCTTGCAAGTCCGGTCCTAAGGCCGGTCGGCTCCAAAAACTTGTTTCTAAATTCCTTTTCAACTCCCAACTTCTCCTAATATATCTTAATATGTTATAACCTCATTTGGGCACCTCAAATACACCTTAAGCCCTCCTTAAAATAACTTAAACATCCAAGATCCACCTTGTCATTATGCATTTTCCTTGTAATAATGCTAACACTTGTAATGTTTCCCTCTAGGTTTCTAGGTGGTGGTTTATACCTAGTGTAACCACTATGCCAAAAGTTCTCTTCACCACTATAACATCATCTCCCAAGCATCTCTCCACTATCTAGAACTCTTTAAACATTTACTTAAAGTTCCTTAACAAGTTTAACTTCCATCATCATCACATTATCTCCTTCCTAGTTGTGCATCAAAATTTGCCTAAGTCCTAAACACTCGAATACATTCTCTTGATTCCTAAATCTTCCATGGTGATACCTAAGTCATCATAAGTCATTAAAACACCTTAACTTCACCCTTTTTCCTCAAGACAACCTATAGAACATTCCTAGTACCTCCTTTCGCTTGTCCTCATTAAATTCCCTTAGAATGTCTTACACTTAAACTCTCCTTTAAATTTGCCATGGGTTCTCTAGTATAGTACTTCCTAACACATGGTTTTTCTCACATCAAAACAACCATCCACACAAATTCTCATCACAACACCTTAACACCCAATTACACCAAAACTTCACCACATCATCATATAATGCTTAAACTTAAAATGCTTGGCACTTAGGCCCTTAAATGACAATAATCTTAACCACTGAATTTCCACATATATTGCCTTCAACCTGCGAATACACTCAACAAGGCTCCCATTGAAATAACATGCTTCTTGTACTTCACCTTTATATTCTTAAACTATCTCTTTTCTCATTTGCTCCTTAGTCACAAGTTCACAAGAATAGTCATTGTTTTTCCTAGGTTTTATAGCACCTTCCCAATATAAACTCTACACTAAACTCATCATATACCCACATCTCATTCCCTTAAACAACAAAACACCTTAAGGTAAGTAATTTACCTTGTTTCTCACAAGCTTAAAAGCTTTTCTCCTTAGGTTTTCTTTGTTCAATCTCGGTCACCAATGTGATTCTCCTTGCCAATGTTCTAACCAATATTCAATGACTCCAATGAGTACTAGATAACACATTAACCCTAAGGAACAAACCCTAGGCTTAAAAATATGTTTTAAGGTATTAATGTGATTTTTTTACTTGGTTTCTCAAGACAACTTGGATGTGAAGCAAGAAGGACCTCCTCTCTCCTAGAAGAGTAGAAACAAGCTAGAACAAGGCATAAACATGGAGTCCCATGAGTATATATTTTCGGTTATGTGAAGAAAATGGGTGGAAACCTAGATTTCTTACACTTTCTTTACCTTAAGAGAATGGAGATGCCAATGGAGTCTCCAAACTTGAATTTCCTCCTCTAATGGTGGTTTGACTTGGCACCAAAATGAAGCTCTTGAAGTTTGAAAAGATAGAAAGGAGGAGCTTGAGCTAACTAAGAAGAATATGTATTTTGTTTTGGATTTGGAGCTAAAATGAGCAAGATGTGTGCAAGAGAAGGTGGAGCTAGCATGGAGAGGAGCTTCACGTTAATGGAGAAGAGAAAGAGAGCAAGAAATCGTGTGAGACAAGGAAGAATGAAGAAGTGAGGAGAGAGGTAAGCAAAATGTGATATTTATCTTAAAAGGTGAATAGTACTTTATGCTTTATAACTTACTTATTTTGCTTTCTCTTTACTTAGTTAGATAAGTGTGGTGAGTCACACTTAAAGAAACCGGCCCCCTTTAGTGAATGAGGGTAGTTTAGTCTTTGTTGACCAAATGTCTCACTTATATAGACTTATGTTATAAACTAGCTTAATTAATTCACTATTCATCAAAAACAAGGCACATTGTTGTGAAATTTTTGATTTCCCATTGATATAGACCTCCAAATGTGATACTATATAGTACACATATTAATTAAAGAGTAATAATGGACATTTAGCCATTCAAAACCCATTTACAAGACAATTTTTCAAAAACGTGCTTTAAGACTCCTTAAAGCACATTTTGTGTTTTAACTAGTTTTCAAGCTTGGTTTTCTTTGGTAATTGACCTAAAATGACCATTAGGATTTTACTAAGGTCTTAGAACAATATTTGGGTACTCTCCCATGTCTCTCCAAGCTTAGAGCACGTTTTTGCTTAAACTGCTCTTTTGGTGTTTCCTTATATTTTCTTTGATTAGAAATGTTTCTTAATGTTTCTAAGGCATTATTTAGCCTCCTTATATCTTAGTTTATCATTTAAACACCATATCTAAGTTTGGGGTATTTCAGCGACTCTGCAACTCGCCTTATCTATCTACCCCGCCGTCGCCTACCTTATTTCGCTCACGCATCTCCAGCTCCTTGTCCCCTGCAATAAATGAAGCAATCAATGCTTCAATCAGTGAAGAAATCAACAGAGGCAATCAACTGCAAGTCTTCTATGTAGTCTTCCTTTCTTCTATAAATACCCATTCCCTACAGCCTTGTACGAGTGCACGGAGAAACCAGAAAATCACTCACACTCACCTCATCTCATTCACTTCCAGTAAAACACTCACGTACATCTCAACACTCCATTCATCCCCCAGTTCTCTAATTCTCAAATTCATCCACTTCATTTACAATAACTTACGTACATGTTTCACTCTTCGACCTCTCCATTTCTCCATTCACTAATCACGTCTCCGTGCTGTTATTACGTCCAACCTCTGTCAGATTTATTACCAGTTAATATGTCTGGCTAAGGAGGATTTGCTCCGGGCAAGGTTTTAAATTATGGTTTACTAGCTGTGTAATATATTTCTACCGGTTAAAATAAATTCTGTTGTTACGTTTAAAGTTTTGTTTCTCTCCCTTTTTGATAAATTTCATCGATTTATTAAAAAGCCTTACTAAGTCTGTTTTTAATTTCATCGGTTAGAAACAGACGGGTTAATTAAGCCGTAAAACTGTAAGAACTTATTTTCATCGTTTAAGTTAATACATGTTGCAAGAATAAAGCCTCATACTCCTCTGCCGTTTACAGGCTTTTGCTCGAGTTTTCATCGGACCTTGCATTACAGGTAAACGAGTTCTTAAGAGTTTTCATCGGACCTTAAGAAAATTATAGGAATCTTGCCAAACTATTTTATTAAACCGGTAGAGATAGCACAATTAATTAAATCATATTAACCTGAACCCGGAGTTCCATTTAATTCATCTGCACTCAGTAATTTAATCTGCTCTTTTAATTCTCTAAAAACAAGTCAATTAACTTCCCCCCTTTTGTGACAAGCTTAGGAACTATTTTATCTCGCTATAAGTCCCACGGTTTGACCCCGGCCGCTTCTGTCTTCTATACTACTACGACCGGGTTTTAATTTGCAGCCCGACGGATATTTTGAGTATTAATTTCTTTCTTTTAATAACTACACCTCTTCTAATCACTCACGATAAATTCACTCTGCAAAATGGCGCCGTTGCCGGGGACTTGATTTAATCTAGTCCCTAAGCCCCGGTTAATTCACCTGTTATATTATAATAATTTGTTAATCTAAAATAATAAATTCAAAAAAAAAAACTGTTAATCCAATTTTGGACATATAACCTCGGACATCTGACTTGGACAGTGGACATCTAACTTCTGATCTTACTTGGACATCTGACTACTAATTTGTTAATATTATTGTTATTTATTTCTGTCATTTCGTTCCATTGTCATTTCGTTCCCTTGTCATTTCGTTCCCTTGTATACTAACTACTAACTTAAAATTTCTGTCATTTCGTTCCATTGTTATTTCGTTCCATTGTCATTTCTTTCCATTGTATACTAACTACTAACTTAAATTTCTGTCTACTAATTCCTAACATTTTTATTATTCTAACGTATAACCAGTTCTTTTCTCTGTTTTGAGTGGTGTATGCCTTTCACCAGGTCACAGAGCCTCCCAGAGAATATTAATCACACGGTTGGTTACATCCCAGAAATCGAGAGAACCTTTCTGCGCAATCTCAGGCAGAGACGAACTCAACGAAATACCACCACAGTGATAGATTCTGACCGGAAGCTAACATGGCAGCTACACCAGCAACGGTTCGAAATATCAACAGGCCGTCTAACCAAGGACAACAGCCTGCTATCGTCCTTCCTCACCTCAGCCCATCCGAATACGATGAGTGGCAGAAGCTGAAGCCATATCATCAGATTCGATGTGTGAAGGAGTTGGGCATGTTGATGGCACCAGTCCGGACGAAGCCCTGTTACATGTTACAAAATTCTTACAACATGCCAATAGCCTTACTGCAACCGATGCAGTACTTCAATATGCAAGATTGTCATTATTCCCACATAGCCTGACGGGAAACGCGAGCAAGTGGTATCATAGCTTAACACCGAGTACCATCGGTACCTGGGACGACATGGCCACCAAGTTCTATGACAAATTCCTACCTCCGAGCCGAACTTTGGAGATGATTGCTGAAATTTATAATTTCAAGCAACCAGGGTCGGAGAATATTTGTGAAACTTGGGACCGTTTCAAAGGTCTACTACTCACTTGTCCTCACCACGGTCTGACGAAGGAACAAGTATCACAATTGTTCTACAAGGGCTTGATCGGTCCGTGCAGAACAATGGTGTTATCTTCGTTAGGGGCTGACATTCTGAAAAAGCCGGGAGCACAATTTCTGAACAGCATGGAATCTCTCTGTGAGGAAATCAGAGACTGGGCCTCCGGTGCATCAAGGAGCGGTACTCCAGGATTATATCATGTTGGGGAGAGTGATAACAAATTCGACCAGCTCATGAGAAGCCATGAGCAACTCATGGAAAGCAATGCTCAGCAAGCAACAAAAGTGAGCACTCTACAGAAAGTGGTCGAACAGATGGCTATGAATTCCTTCCCTCAGCAAGCTAAGTCGATGATTTCCCGACCACCTACTACCCCTCCAGGCTATGCTCCTCAATCTCAACCATCACAACAATTTCTTGTACGCAATGTTGCGGGCCTCATGACTATGAACAATGCCCCCAACTACAAGAAATGAAAGCAGCGGAGGAAGCAAACTACATCACCAACAACTCAGGATACAGACAACCATGGCAACGTAACATGCAATCCAACCTTAGCTACTCAAACACCGGAAATATCCAGAACCCACATACCCTACAAACATCCCAAAACTACAGACCACAGTCCAATTTCCAAGGAGGCCAAAGGCAATATCAACAACAGCCTTATGGCAATGAAGCTTCATCGAGTCGATCAACTCAGCCTCCTTCGAATCCTGAGTCTGAAATGTCTCAAATGCAAGAGATGTTTAAGGCAATGATGGGTAAGTCCAGAGATACGCAAGAGGAGGTCGCAGCTCTGCGCAAAGACCAAACAGCCTTGCAGTCTCAGATTCAACAACTCCTAACTCAACAAAGACCTCCTGGTCAACTCCCTTCACAAACCAATCCAAACCCAAAAGAGTATGCAAAGGCAATTTACATAGTGGACCAACCCATCACATTAGCTCAAAGGGAGCAACAACCCGAGAGTGAAATGGTCCCTGAATTGGAGCAGCAGGCCGAGGAAGAATACCTCGACATGGACCAAATGAAGCTCTATGCCAAATTAGTTGCGATAAACGAAATGATGGAAGGTCCACTAGACCTTACATCACAGCAACCGGAGAGCAAACTGGTTCATGTAGTGGACGATTTACCTGAGGATTTGAGTTACTCAATACCACCACCCCCGTTCGAAAATGAGCAAACGGTATCAGACCTTCTGCTTGAGCTTGAAGACAAGCCATCAGAGGACAACTCTACCTCAACTTCATGGAGTCTCCTCCCTCTGAAGTCAATTACCGTTATTTTCCCTCCTTCTCTGTGCTGTACCCAGACAATGAGGATTGTTACATCCTCGAGAATGAAGAGGAAGAAATGCTCGCTCCCGCCAGAACATCCAAACAAATACCAATATCACCTTCGAGGAACCACCACCCTCTGAAGTTGAATTCACTCAAGGCTCTTCCTATGAGCCTCTCAACGAAGACGAGGATTATTACATCCTCAAATTCGAAGAGGAAAAGCCATCCAACTTTAATCTTCATCTGGAGGATCACAGCTTTCCCCTCTTGTGCAACAAAGAAGTAGGGTGGAAACTCGAAGTCAGCTCGCTGAGTGAGAAGGCCACCTTTCCATTTGATCCAGGGTCAGAACTTGAAGATACAAATTTCCCAGAAGTTCTCCCTGAACCACTCAACGCAGTTAAGGATGTCTTCATCCTTAAATTTGAAGAGAATGATACTCACACTAAGGATCATCCATTGGAAAATTGGGCCCTTCGACAAAGAAAAATAATGCCCACCCCACCCACCCGTTGAAGCTCACTTCCACCTTCATTTTCGTTCCAGAGGAGGAAATTTACATCCTCGACTTTGAGCAAGCACCACCACTACCTTCTTGCACCCATACGGCTAAACCACAAAAGGAGAATGTTTACATTCTCCAGTTTGAGGAAGCACTACCACCACCACCCGGATTTCAATACAATATTAATGGCAACAAACACCTCCTTCAAAACCAGGTTTTGTGGAGTTTGTCTTTTCCTACTATAATTGTTGCTGTAATTCTGTGTTTTGATCCAGGTGGTTCGGTCCTACGTATTGCCAATTTCCTGTTCCCGGTACTACCATTGTCAACATTCATTTATGATCCGGGATAATAATAAAAAAAAACGTCTAGCTAGAGACGTTAAACCCGGGCAGCTTGGTGGGAGGCCACCCACTATGTATCTTTTGTCTTTCCTTTAATTTAATGTTCTTTTCTTTTTGTACTATATTTCCCTTTTTATTTGTTATAATAAAATGCAGGCTTCACTTGAGTTCTTCTCGCTGTGTAGAAGAATCTTTACAGGTTCAATTCATGACATTCCATAGCAACACTCAAGTGTGGGGGAGCTCTACACACTCTACGAAATCTGGGGAGTACACTCTTTCCTTTACTAATTGCATGCCTATTAATTTTATTTCCTCTACGCAATGAGGGCATTGCTTACAGCTTAAGTGTGGGGGAAGAGCCTTTTCAGGTCATCTAAATGCTTTAAATTGTTAAGTCTCTCTGCTTATCTTCTGCTTACCTCGCATTTGTTCAAAAATTGAATTATGTACCTTGCTAATGTAGGTTGTTCTCTTTAAAAACAAATACTATTATGAATTGTAGGATAAAGGGTACAAATTTTTTAAAAATTTATATTTGATTACTTTTGAGGAGCATTTTTATATGCGGTGTGACCAAATAATCTGCAAATTGGTTGGATTTTATTGCTCGGGGTTTCTTTCTGTCTTCTCTCTTAGGGATTGCTAAGGGGTATTTCTCTGTTAAAAAAAAAGAAGAAGTATACAAAAAAATAATAAGGGACTTTCGAGACACCATTGGTAACCAACAAAGGAGAGTGGAGTGTTCTTGAATACAAAGGCGTGATGCCTATATTTTCTCATCTCTTATGCAAAAGTGAAGCAAATGCATAAATCTTTTCTTCCTTTTATTTTCTCTTCAATGCCCATTCTGAGAGAGAGGTTGGCCATGGTAAAAGTTCTCGGAGTTACCAAAATAAAAGAAACATTGAAGTACCTTAGATCATACCCCGAAACTCTATATTTTGTTTTCACCTTGAGCACACCTATGCCACCAGCAGATAATTTTTCACACTCCTCAATAAGTTTTAGAGATCATAAACTATTGACTTTTTTATCCTACCCTTCATAATAATATTTGTTAGTATTGAGCATTTCCTACTTGCTTAGGTACATGGTTTTACTTGAGGACAAGCAAAAAGATAAGTGTGGGGGTGTGATAAGTGTCTAAATGAGCATGTTATTTAGGTGTATTTCATGTATAATATTAGCACTTTTCTTGCTCATTTCTCCACTTCGGTTAGTTTTCCTCTAGTTTATGTTTTATTTATCTCACAAATTATTAGTTTAACATGAGGAAAACCAAGCCGGGAGTGAAGTAGACGGAGAGACGAACGCGTAGACGCAAACGGCTCAGAAAACAGAGTCCAAACGAAGAATCTAGAGCCGGTCGAAGTTCGAGTTTGTAGAAGGAAATAAGTCACGGTCAGCAATACAACAGTATTGCAACCGCCTGCACAACCGCCCCAACAGAGGCGGACACCAGAGGCGGACAGCGGACCAGAGGCGGACAAGAGGCGGTTGTAGAGGGGACAACACACACAAACCGCCTTGTTTTGAGGCGGTTCCACAGGCGGACAAGAGTAAATCGCGCCCGAAAATAGTTTTCTTCTTCGCGCGACTCTGCAACTCGCCTTATCTATCTACCCCGCCGTCGCCTACCTTATTTCGCTCACGCATCTCCAGCTCCTGTCCCCTGCAATAAATGAAGCAATCAATGCTTCAATCAGTGAAGAAATCAACAGAGGCAATCAACTGCAAGTCTTCTACGTAGTCTTCCTTTCTTCTATAAATACCCATTCCCTACAGCCTTGTACGAGTGCAGAGAAAACCAGAAAATCACTCACACTCACCTCATCTCATTCACTTCCAGTAAACACTCACGTACATCTCAACACTCCATTCATCCCCCAGTTCTCTAATTCTCAAATTCATCCACTTCACTTACAATAACTTACGTACATGTTTCACTCTTCGACCTCTCCATTTCTCCATTCACTAATCACGTCTCCGTGCTGTTATTACGTCCAACCTCTGTCAGATTTATTACCAGTTAATATGTCTGGCTAAGGAGGATTTGCTCCGGGCAAGGTTTTAAATTATGGTTTACTAGCTGTGTAATATATTTCTACCGGTTAAAATAAATTCTGTTTGTTACGTTTAAAGTTTTGTTTCTCTCCCTTTTAATAAATTTCATCGATTTATTAAAAAGCCTTACTAAGTCTGTTTTTAATTTCATCGGTTAGAAACAGACGGGTTAATTAAGCCGTAAAACTGTAAGAACTTATTTTCATCGTTTAAGTTAATACATGTTGCAAGAATAAAGCCTCATACTCCTCTGCCGTTTACAGGCTTTTGCTCGAGTTTTCATCGGACCTTGCATTACAGGTAAACGAGTTCTTAAGAGTTTTCATCGGACCTTAAGAAAATTATAGGAATCTTGCCAAACTATTTTATTAAACCGATAGAGATAGCACAATTAATTAAATCATATTAACCTGAACCCGGAGTTCCATTTAATTCATCTGCACTCAGTAATTTAATCTGCTCTTTTAATTCTCTAAAAACAAGTCAATTAACTTCCCCCCTTTTGTGACAAGCTTAGGAACTATTTTATCTCGCTATAAGTCCCACGGTTTGACCCCGGCCGCTTCTGTCTTCTATACTACTACGACCGGGTTTTAATTTGCAGCCCGACGGATATTTGAGTATTAATTTCTTTCTTTTAATAACTACACCTCTTCTAATCACTCACGATAAATTCACTCTGCACCAACGTCAATGAAAATGAAGATGGAGGAGGAATCGAGTTTAATTGGGTGGAAACCAAAAAGCTCTCACCGAGAGGAGTTCAACGGTACAAATTTCGTGTGATTTGGTGGAGGAATGAGCAAGTTAGAAGTGAAACAAGGAGAGGGTTAGGAGCTGTTGGTGTCGCGAGATACAGAGAGAAAGAAGAGTTTCAGAGCGCTGGGCAATCGTGAATGAAGAAGGGAAAGGTGAGAACTTTATTTTACTTTTGCTTTATACTATTTACTTTCTTCATTTATTTATTTGTCTTGTTATTACTTAATAGCTAGCAAGCTCTTAATGGGTGTACACTTATTAATTAAAACCGGCCCACATTAATTAATAGCCCGGGTCGTTTTTTTTCGTCTTTTCGAATTAAACGCGTTTCGTCTCCCGGTTTCGTCACTATTCACTTACGGGTCCGTTTGACCGCTTAAAGTCACGTTTTCGGGTTTTCTCGAAAAACGTGCTTTTATGCTTAATTAGCGTTTTAATCCATTATTTGGATCCGTTTTCTTTGGGAATCATTCCCGTATATTAATTAGGCCTAACTAAGCCTTAGGAATCCATCTCGGACCCTTACGAGATCATATATCTCTTATTTTCATTTAATGCGCATTTTAGCGTTTTTCGCTTTTCAAGCGTTTTCTCTTGCTTTTGGTTTTATTCTTTTTACCAATACTCTTTAGGCACCATTAGGCCTTTAATAATTTTATTAGAGTAATTAAATCACCATTTTAGGTCCGGAGTATTAAACTTAAGCACTCTGGTCTTTCTTGATGACGTGCACCACAAGGCATAATAGAGATAAATCCCGAGAGATGAACAGTGAAGGGACGACGGTTCCCCCGGTGGTATGGAAGCATTGATTGACCTGGAAGGTGATTATCCCAATCATTCACACTCAGCTCCACAAAAAATCAGCCACGATTTTTATTTTGCACTTACATCTATGTGTGATCACGTTTCAAAAGTTGGCAAAAAAAAACAACAATTCGCACACTCTAATGAAATATCTTCAAAGTCGTTCATCTCGAATGATTTCAATAATTTCAAAATTGTTATTTCCACAGCAGTTTCAAAGCCGATTTCAATCAAAGTCTTCAAGAAAACAAACTTTATCAAACAGCTAGCAACAAAATAAATTTCAAAAATCTACTGTTTACAAATGATTTTCAAACACTACTTCCATGAATTTCATTTCAAAAACCTATTTTCTACAAACGTATTTCAAACAACATTCTTCACCAACATGATTTTCAAAATAGTTTTCGAAAACAGTTTTCAAAATTGAATTTCATAAACGTATTTCAAAATAAATGATTTAGTCCCCATGTTGTGACCCGCTATTTTTGAAGTTCAACCCACCTTCAAGGGTAGCCGTCATTACTGTGGAGTGTACTAGTCATTTCGTGTTTTCACAAAAGTGTGGATTTTCTCAACAATTTTGTGCTCGATCATTCACCTTTTCTTTCTCAAAAAATGCCCCTCATTTTCCTTCATCGGAGCAAGTGGAGTGTGTGAAAACCAACAACGATTCGAGCCGAAAACCAGAGGTGTACCAACCCAAGTCAAGCGACACGAACATCAGCAACCCCGGTTCAAGTTCAAACTATTGAAAATCAGAAGAACACCAACCCGTTTGGTTTGATCACAATACTGCTTCGCTGCAAAAACCTGAACTCGAGCGAGCAGCTGGTCAAGAGCCCGAGGATAAGTGAACAACCAATCGAGAGCCGAAGACGAGCGACAGCCAACCAGAAGTCCGAGCGTGAGCAGTCAGCCAGAAGTCCGAAGACGGACCAGGAGAGTTAAGAAGAAGTTCAGCTCAAACTCCCCCATTTAATGACTTTTAGAATTGATGTATAGGTTTTCCCTTGCATTCTTTTCTCTCTTGTCAATTTCTGAATAGACTTTGTGTATAGGTTGTACGTTCCCTTTGAATTTATTTAGATCAAATATGTATAGGGTTCCCCACTCCCTATTTTATTTGAAAATGATTGAGCGTCAAAATTCATATTGAGAAAATCCACCACTTTGAAAACACGTGTTTTCAAAATTGTTTTCCCAAAATCGGTTTCTTTTGGCATGCACGTATAATGACAACAACAAATAAGGAACAACCACTCATAGTTACATATTCATAAATCGCTTTATGGGGTGAAAATTCACGGTATCTACTGGAGGTATCCCTCGAATAATAACCTCAACAATATGCAACTGAGCACAAAGCAAAACACATGCATTGCATTCATGACAAAAAAAAAGTCACAATCACATTTAGTCCATTCGAAAACATCTGTCATGTACGAGTCCTATCTACCACAAAAAAAAATATTGCACTATCCCGTGTTCCATCCTCACCTCATCACATATCAGTTTCATCCTAACACCTCAATATCCAAAGCCTGATCTTCAAAGGGATAGAAAACACCGAGGAGTTTGAACCTCTGACATGTGCATCAATGCCCAAGATGAAAAGAAGCAGTCCTTTCCATATGTAGGGTCACCATGCGGGAGTTGTTGTCACTCCCTAAAAGTACCAAAATCCAGGAGCCAATCACTAACCCAACCTCACTCAAGAATCACTACCCCGACAACGACCCCAACAGCTAGACCATTTTCAAGGCCAACATAGTGGGATGAGCTTCATGAACCATGAGCTGAATTCGACTCCAGCGAGACTAGGTGTAGCCTTACCACTCATGCATTGCATCCAAAAACAAAACAAACGCAAAAAAAACATTCAGTCAACCATCTCCATTCATCATTTTCAGCATTTCATGCATCCATACATAGTAATTCCATATTACCATAATAATCGCATAGTAGATAATCGCATTTGCATACTCCCATATCGAAATGACATCTTCAGGAAAATTGTGAGAGATTGATTGATGGAAGTGCGTGAACCACTTAACTCTCGACCCATCAATGCACAAAAGGGTCTAATCAAAATCAGCACCACAAATCAAGTGAGTAGTGTGCAAAGAGCGGTATTTTCTCTTGAATTTCAATTGGGCGTATTGGACGATCTACTAAGCGATGGGGGAAGGTAGAGAGAGCCAAAAGAGTAAAACCATGAGCGACATGCGTATCTCTTCAGCACATGGAGAGGCATAATTCGAGTGAGATCAATGTCGATAGCAAGTCACGAACTGTGTTCATGCAAAGATCCAAGAATAATAAGAAAACAATCAATGACTAATGAGGATGATGAGGCACTTAGGATCAAAAATCTCCACAAAACAAAGAGCTTTAATTGCCCTTTGCATAATCCTTAGTGAGGCCCGGTTGAGCCTTTCACGATAAACTTATTCTACGAACTCCACAACATGCCAACTCACATACACATATTACTCACCCTTGCAATAAAGGATCTCGAAGGAGCTAGAGCCATGGTCTCCCCCCACCTCTTGCACAAAACAACAAATGAAATGTTATGAGAAATCAGTGAGTCAATGCAACTCCAAAGCTGAAGGCCAAAATACAAGCTGAGAACACTTGAGAAAGTGATGAGCCAAATTCAATTCCAAAAACAAAATGATAAGAAAGTTCAAATCGAACGCCCGAGAGAGGCAAGAAGGAGCAAAACCGAATCCATAGGACCAATGACGTCCCAAAGAAAGCGATAAGGGGTTATCAAAACCCGTCTAATCATTCCACCCATCGCAAAGGTGAATCATGTCCTATATTGCACAAAAGCTCCACAATTCTCAAATAAACCCTCCAGTCCAATGTGACACATACATCATACCCTCAACCCCGTTATAACCCAATAAAAGACCTCTGACTCGTTAGTTGGTGAGCGTTAACTGAAAGTATCGGATCTGAAACATGAATCATATACTTCATGTTTGTTATCAACATGCCCACCTTCACAATACAGGGACTATGAGCGAATGAGTGCAACCTTACTTCACAAGGTCTTCCGAGTGTGAGTGACTCTTTAATCGAAGCACCAAATCATAAATAGCATACCCCATTGCAGGTGAGAAATTTGTAAGGGTCGGAAAGTCCAATACCTCGAAAAGAAATTCTCAGGAAAATGCTGCTCCGAGCATTAAGAGTATCATCACGACATTATCACACACGACCATACTCACGAGAGATTGAAGCATCCCTCCTTGAGAGGAAAGTGATTCACACATTCCAGTTCAACAATCACTCAAGACCGAACCAAAGATGTCTTATATTCGTAAACCTCATAGTAATAGAGATAAAATCATATCTTCTCTTCAAAAAACGCATATGCATTTTGCATCTCTTCTAGTAGTTAGCATTTGCATGCATCATAACCACTTCATTTTCAACATCTGACTGGTAAGAACCATGCCTAGTCTCGTGGAAGGTCGACTTCAGTTTCCCGCTATCGAAGTTCAACTCAAAATCAAAAGAAATCAAAACTGAGGCCATCCGGAGCCATACGACAATCTTCCAGGAGCCATCCAGCTTCATCGGGCCTCATCAACACCATATCCAAAACCAAACTAGAGCCATGCGAGAGCCATCCTCAAACATTGAGACCGTCCTAGAGACCTCAAGACTACCCATGAGCCATTTCTGGGGTCTTGCCTACATAGTTTTGAACTACGTATGGTCTGATCTCAATACAAAATTGAGTACGTAGGCAGCCCGCCCAGGGTGTGACCACTTCACAGGGAAAGTTCCCCTTTCTTCCTCGCCATCACCAATGGAGCCATCTCATAGCCCTTCCCCGAGCCATCCCGAGCTACCCTGGAGCCATCATGAGGAAATCCTGAAGTCATACCCGGACCGAAGCCATCCATCCATGACCAAAAAGTTATCAACCACAACAAAATGCATCAACCACAACACAATCTACCAATCACATCAACCCACTGTCCGACCCAAAATCCAAAACAAATTGAAACCCACCAACCATCCCGAAAATCTCAATCCAAATTGAAATCCACCAACCATCCCGAAAATCTCAATCCAAATTGAAACCCACCAACGATCCCGAAAATTCCCATTCGAATCAAAACCCACCAACCATCCCAGAGTCGTTGCTCACAAGGGAGTCACATATCAAACGGAGCCATCGGATCATACCAAAGTCATTGCCCATATCAAAGCCGTCAAGGTCCAAAGTCACTCATTCACAAAACTATCCTTTCGAAAACCGACCACAAAATCACAAAACCAAAACAAAAACTCAAGAGCCAAACCGGAGCCATCTCGAAACTCTGGAGCCAAGAGTCCTACCAAATCCCAAAACTATAGTGCACATCGGGCGAGACTGTCAAAGCAAAGCCGAACCACAAGTCCCACACTGACGAAGTCAAGGGCAACATTAATCGAAAACATTCGACTATCACATCCCTCACAGATAAACCAAAAAAAAAATTCAATCCCGAATCAATCCACAATCAACCACTCAAAACAGCGAGTTTCGTACAACTCAGTCAAAGTATTATAGGCCCGTCATAAGCCCTATAGCTAGATGTCAAGAGATCTAGTTGAGGCCCGTCATAAGTCCTCGTACTTTTAATTGCATTCTGGGCCGGTAATAAGTCCTAGAGCTAGACACCGAGTTCAAGTTGAGGCCCGTCATTAGTCCTCATGCATAACCCATATACCGATTGTATTCTAGGCCCATCATTAGTCTAGAGCTAGACACCGAGATCTAGTTGAGGCCCGTCATTAGTCCTCATACATTTTGAAGATGCATTCTAGGCCCGTCATAAGTCCTAGAGCTAGACACCGAGTTCTAGTTGAGGCCCGTCATTTGTCCTCATGCATAACCCATATACCGATTGTAATCTAGGCCCGTCATTAGTCCTAGAGCTAGACACCGAGATCTAGCTGAGGCCCGTCATTAGTCCTCATACATTTCATAGATGCATTCTAGGCCCGTCATAAGTCCTAGAGCTAGACACCGAGTTCTAGTTGAGGCCCGTCATTAGTCCTCATGCATAACCATTATACCAATTATATTCTAGGCCTGTCATTAGTCCTAGAGCTAGACACCGAGATCTAGTTGAGGCCCGTCATTAGTCCTCATACAATTCGAAGATGCATTCTAGGCCCGTCATTAGTCCTAGAGCTAGACACTGAGATCTAGTTGAGGCCCGTCATTAGTCCTCATGCATAGGTTGTTTGATCGTATTCTAGGCTCGTCATTAGTCCTAGAGCTAAATACTGAGACCTAGTTGAGGCCCGTCATTAGTCCTTGTACCATCAATCACCACAATCTGGGGCCCGTCATAAGTCCCCGTGCACCCACATTCATAAGAATAAATTATAAACCGTAGTGAGATTTTTTGCGTCCCGTCACCCTTGATCCAATTCTGCAAGGGTTTGCAGAACTGAATCAAGGGGAACCATCTGTAGACACCAAAATTCTCACCCCATAAAGCAAATTCCAAAATAATAAAAAAAATAGGACGAGTCCTCGCCTTTCTTTTTCAAAACGTATCAACGTGCGTGGCAAACGAAGCCATCTTTTATGAAAAAATTCTTAAATCATTTTTCGAAGCATTTAAAAAAAACAACACAACTCTTCGAAAATGAATTTCCATCGACATTCCAGTTTAAAGGTCATCCCTTTGTTTATTCACTTATTTTACCATCTTATTTTGTTTTGTTTATGTTCTATTTATTTTATTTTTATCTATTCATCTATCCACTTTTCTTATATTTTATTTTATTATACTATTAACATTAGTATTTTTACTTTCATTTCTATTTATACACACTCATTTCATCTTATAAACCCAATCCACACTTTGTTCTAGCCCAATTCCTTAGATCCACTCTTTTTTCAGCCCATGGTTTCAAGAAGCCCACCCAAACCCTACTGTTCTTTTAATAAAAGCACACGCATCCCCAAAACCCTAAGGTGATCGGGCTCATTCTCTTCATTGCGACTGTAGTCGCCTCCCTGATGTGTTCGACATCTTCCAATTCGCTCCCTCCTCCAGCTTCAAAGGAACAAACCCAGAAACATACATGCTCTATCGTCGTTTGCAGACGTTATAATCTGAGTGGTTAAACTGGTGTAAAATTAAAAGAAAAGAAATTAAAACTCAAAATAAACGTCGGGCTGCAAACAAATCCCGGTCGCAGTAGTATAGTGAAAATGTAAGCGACCGGATATCGAACCACGGGACTAATATACATATTATAGTACCTAAGCGTGTCACAAAGAGGGGGGATTAATTGACTTGTTACATATAAATAAAAACAGTTAATAAAATTAACTGTGTAAGCAAATAAACTAAACGGGACTCTGGTTCACATTAATATAAATTTGCTCTTTCATGCTAGGTCTACTGGTTTAATTATAACTGTTTGGCAAGATTCCTGTTATTTTCTTAAGGTCCGATGAAAACTCATAAGAACTCGTTCACCTGTAATGCAAGGTCCGATGAAAACTCAAGCAAAAGCCTGCGAACGGCAGAGGAGTGTTGAGGGATTACATTTGCAACTGAGTACTAACTTAAACGATGAAAATAAGTTTCCCCCAGTTTTACGGCTTAATCAACCCATCTGTTTCCAACCGATGAAATCAAAAACAGACTTACTAAAGCATTTTAATAAATTCTTGAGGTTTATTAAAAAGATGGCGAGAAAACCTTTAACCGTAACAAACTTTATTAAAACTAAAACCAGTAAAACATATTGCATAATTAATACAGATACATATAATTATTCCAGAGTATACCTAAACTAATGAAATGAAAAGAAAACAAATGGAGAAGCGGAGATTAGAAATGGAATGAACGAGTGAGTGAAAGTGTAGTGGTACGAAGATGGAATGATGGTGTGAATTGGAACTCCAGGAGGAACCACGGACGGAACCTCTGGAAGGACACCGAGTAAGGAGGAATGAAGCTCGTATTTATAGAGGAAGAAGAAGCAGAGCAGCAGCTTCATTGATTGAGCTCGATGATTGCAGCTCCCCATTGATTGCAGCTCATTGATTGCGCAGGGGACAGGGCTGCAACGCGTGCGTGATTTCTGGTAGGCGCCGACTGCTAAAACGATAAGGCGAGTCAAGTTGCAGAGCGAGTCGGCGAAGAAGATTATCCGTTGATTTACACGTGTCCGCTAGATAAGGAGCGGTCTCCTCTGTCTCAACCGCATGTTAATAGGCGGTCTCGTGTGTGGCGTCCGCTTGATATCTGGCGGTACACTCTGTCTCTTGTCCGCCTCGTATGAGGCGGTCGCCTCTGTTTTGTCCGCCTCCTTGTAGGCGGTCGTCTCTTATTTCTATTTCCTTCTCTTGTCCGCGTGTTGAGGGGCGGTTGCCCATCTATGTCTCGTCCGCCTCTTATCAAGCGGTACAGAGGCGGTTAACATATGCATGCGTGACATGCACGTGAGTTCCTTTAATCCTTATGTGTTAGTTATTTGTCATTTTTCCTACATTATAACACATATAATACATCAGTTAATATAACAACATAAATATAGGAAAAACCCAAGATAAGTGAGAAACATTACTAAAAATGATGCAATTAATAAGGTGATTAAACCTTAATAAGTCTATATGTTTTGCACTTATCAAACTTCCTCACACTTGACTTTTGCTTGTCCTCAAGCAAATAAGGAATAAAATTATCTCTAAGCCAAAATAATAAAACAAGATTAAATAAGTGTAGAAGGGAATTTAGACAAAGTGACAATTGAGAGAATAATTCTGCTCTTAGAAGTAGGTTTTTATAAACAGTGAAGAAGAAAATTTAATAAAAGCATAGAAAAACTAACTGCAGAAAACAAGTTAGATTAACCTGGGATTTCCAACCAATTTCATTCTCTAACCCGGGATGACAAGGGATGTGAAGTAATGCCTTATTCCGCAATACCTTTCAACACCACGTACTCATGTTCATAAATATAATTGCAATTTATTATTTACATTTTCTTTTTTTTTTTGAATGTGCAAATTGTATATACAAAGCACATATTATTTTTATAATAATTTTTTTGAATTGCATTATTTTCTGTACCCCAGACTTTTCTCTCTATCCTTGTAACGGTGTTGGGTCTTCTATCCCAGGTCACGAGACCTTAGGTAGATAGGTGTTAAAGCACCCCGAAGAACTTAATAAACGGATAGACGAGGCCTGTTTTTGGTTAGAAAAATTCATAAACAGTGGAGTACCTTGTCTTTATCCTTTTCTTTCCTTGACTTTCCACATATTTCCATAATCCCAAGCTAAACTAAATTGGTTTCTACAATTAGTAGATCTATCATATTTTGAGTGAAAATAGAATATTTTGATGGAAAATAATTTTATACAAACTCCTTTAAATAAAACCATCTTTCAGTTGTCACTTGACATAATTTCAGACACTTCTACAATTATTTTATCTCATTTTTTTATCAATTTTTTTATAGGCAGTTTAGAGTAGCAAAAAGCGAGTGTGGCATTTATCGAACAACTATCATATCTCAGGGAAAGGTCTCTCCTAACTCACACTTAAGAGGAGCAATGTCCTCATTGTTCAGAATTAAAATCAAGAAAATGACCTTTCAAATTATGACAGACTCATAAAGGATTAAATAAATACGGGTTGAACATTAATAAAATTAAGGAAGAACTGAAACTCCCCTTGTATCGTAGATTGAGGAAGGTATCCTTCCTCACACTTAGAGCTTTGGTAGGGGTGAGACGTTCCTCACACTTAAGTTCGCGCAAGTGTTCAACCAAAGGTATCGAATTCCTAGAGCAACTGAGGTTGCTCCCATAGGCGAGTTCAGCTATATGTTCGAATATTTATTCTGAAAAGAAAATCATATATAGCCAGCAGAACTCAAGTGGCACCAAAAAGAAAATAAAAATATGATAAACATAAATAATTAGGCATAAATAAGTTAAGCAAAAATAATAAAGTACTACATAAAATAAAAACATTAAGAGTTAACAAATATTAATAAACAAAAAGCAACATAAAAACTAATATTAATAGCAACATAAATAATATTAAAAAACAACATAAAAATTAATATTATTAACAAAGCATAATATTTGACATAAACTTTTTAGTAATATTAACAAAAATAGAAAACAAGAAGAACAAATAATATGAAATATAAACAGAATAATTATACAACATAAATTCTGTCGAAAAATCGACAGAACCTCCCCTAAAAATCTACGATTCTCCATAATTAATTCAGTCAAACGCAAGGTAATTTAATACCGTTATCAGCATAAATCCACATATAACAACCTATAATCATAAATTCATTCGTTTAATAAAACAAGGCATAATACAATTGGAGAATGCTATTTTAACATAGCAAGTCTCGTATCTCATATACCTAAATTTGAAATTCATCCAAAACGACAAATTTAAGTATAATCAGTGTAGTTTTAACCTTGTGTATGTATAATATGATTTATAGAAGAAGAATCTGAGACAAAAATCGCATATTAAGCTCGAATTTTCCAACGGGTCGACCTAGGGTTCGAAAGTTCAGTCCTTAATTTCTCCTAGTGTAGTTCATTATTTGTGGATTTGAAACTATAGAAACGTTAAGAATTGAAAAACAAAGATTTCGGTACTAACCTTGCGTAATTTGGTGGAGAATTGAGGAAGTTGTGTTGAATTGAAGAGGAGGAGAGTTGCGCGGCTTGTTCGTTCTCCTCTGTACCGGTTCGAGCTCTCTAATTTGGAGAAGAACAGATTGAGTGAAACGCGGCGCTTCAACTTTTTTTTTCATATCGAGTAGTAAGTCCGCTCGTTATCAGGCGGAAGAAAATGTGTCTCGTCCGTGCCGTTTGACGCGGTCACGGTATCTGGCGTCCGCCCGTTTTGAGGCGGTAGGGGCTGTGACTCGTCCGCCCGTTAAGAGGCGGACAGGCTGTGTATGGGCCGCGTCGTTTTGGGCGGTCTTGCCCTGTTCGTTTTTTTTTTGATTTCAATAAATGAAACAATAACAAATAACAATTGAACAAATTAAACATTAGTAGACATAAATAATAATTAGTAGTTAGATTACATAAAATTAAAAGTTAGTAGTTAAATGTACATAAATTAAATGTTAGAGACAATGGAAATTTAAATGTTAGAGACAATGGAAATTAAATGTTAAGGACAATGGAAATTAAAATGTTAGAAAAATAAGAGTTAGAAGTTAGATGTCAGAAGTCAGATGTCCGTAGCCATATGTCCAAAGTCAGGTGTCCAATTAAATATTAACATATTATTAGATAATTAATATCAACATAATATAGTAGATAATTAATATTAACAATAAACAAAATATTATAGACATAATATTAACAGATTTAAAAAGAACAAAATATTTATAATTAAACAGGTGAATAATCGGGGCTTAGGAACTAGAATAAATCTAGTCCCCGGCAACGGCGCCATTTTGCAGACGTTATAATCTGAGTGGTTAAACTGGTGTAAAATTAAAAGAAAAGAAGTTAAAACTCAAAATAAACGTCGGGCTGCAAACAAATCCCGGTCGCAGTAGTAGTATAGTGAAAATGTAAGCGACGGGATATCGAACCACGGGACTAATATACATATTATAGTACCTAAGCGTGTCACAAAGAGGGGGGATTAATTGACTTGTTACATATAAATAAAAACAGTTAATAAAATTAACTGTGTAAGCAAATAAACTAAACGGGACTCTGGTTCACATTAATATAATATCTGCTCTTTCATGCTAGGTCTACTGGTTTAATTATAACTGTTTGGCAAGATTCCTGTTATTTTCTTAAGGTCCGATGAAAACTCATAAGAACTCGTTCACCTGTAATGCAAGGTCCGATGAAAACTCAAGCAAAAGCCTGCGAACGGCAGAGGAGTGTTGAGGGATTACATTTGCAACTGAGTACTAACTTAAACGATGAAAATAAGTTTCCCCCAGTTTTACGGCTTAATCAACCCATCTGTTTCCAACCGATGAAATCAAAAACAGACTTAGTAAAGCATTTTAATAAATTCATGAGGTTTATTAAAAAGATGGCGAGAAAACCTTTAACCGTAACAAACTTTATTAAAACTAAAACCAGTAAAACATATTGCATAATTAATACAGATACATAATAATTATTCCCAGAGTATACCTAAACTAATGAAATGAAAAGAAAACAAATGGAGAAGCGGGAGATTAGAAATGGAATGAACGAGTGAGTGAAAGTGTAGTGGTACGAAGATGGAATGATGGTGTGAATTGGAACTCCAGGAGGAACCACGGACGGAACCTCTGGAAGGACACCGAGTAAGGAGGAATGAAGCTCGTATTTATAGAGGAAGAAGAAGCAGAGCAGCAGCTTCATTGATTGAGCTCGATGATTGCAGCTCCCCATTGATTGCAGCTCATTGATTGCGCAGGGGACAGGGCTGCAACGCGTGCGTGATTTCTGGTAGGCGCCGACTGCTAAAACGATAAGGCGAGTCAAGTTGCAGAGCGAGTCGGCAAAGAAGATTATCCGTTGATTTACACGTGTCCGCTAGATAAGGAGCGGTCTCCTCTGTCTCAACCGCATGTTAATAGGCGGTTCGTGTGTGGCGTCCGCTTGATATCTGGCGGTACACTCTGTCTTTTGTCCGCCTCGTATGAGGCGGTCGCCTCTGTTTTGTCCGCCTCCTTGTAGGCGGTCGTCTCTTATTTCTATTTCCTTCTCTTGTCCGCGTGTTGAGGGGCGGTTGCCCATCTATGTCTCGTCCGCCTCTTATCAAGCGGTACAGAGGCGGTTAACATATGCATGCGTGACATGCACGTGAGTTCCTTTAATCCTTATGTGTTAGTTTGTCATTTTTCCTACATTTTAACACATATAATACATCAGTTAATATAACAACATAAATATAGGAAAAACCCAAGATAAGTGAGAAACATTACTAAAAATGATGCAATTAATAAGGTGATTAAACCTTAATAAGTCTATATGTTTTGCACTTATCATCGTTCTCCTCATTCACAGCGAACAAGACGGCACCTGCTCTGTGCCTCTCATCCTCTTCATTCACGGCACATTTGCAACCCTACTGGCGAACTAGGTGCACATATGCTCTGCGCCTCCCTCTCATTCTCTCAGTCTCGACAATTTAGCAAACAAGGAACAAGTGATGCTCAGCGCATCTCTTCATTGAAATCAACCGCATTCTCCTCCCCCATCCATTTTCAAGCGCTTGGCACCACAACCAACGGAGATGAGTCCCTCACGATTCTTCATTTCCCTCACAACTCTCCCTGGAACGGATGTTGTTCACCATCTACCGCCTCCAACCTCACCTTCAAACTATGAATTAAAACCCAGAAAACCCTAATCTCAATGATCATGACTACCGCCTGTGCTCCGCTATGCTCATATTTGTTGTTTTGGGGTTCGATTCCTTCGATATTGCGTAACTGTCGACAATGTTTGCATTGGAGGACTACACTTGGTTCCAATTAACTCTAGCCCCGACCCCTTTCCCGACCTTTTAGGGTTGTCGGTGGCGTTCGTTGAAGCTTTTTGGCCTTGGCTTCACTGGGGATGAATCATCGGGTTCAACTATCTCCTGCTTGGTTCACCGTTTGCTTGTGATTTTCACGAGTCGTTTCTAATGGTGTGTCTCAGACCGATTTCTTAAGGATGATCCACCACGGCCTTGGGAGAGTTTCTCCGTCGCTGTAATTGCGATCAGGTGTACACTACGTGATTTCATTTCGAATTCGAGTTTTTCCCTTCTTTCTTCTTCTTCTTCTTCTTCTTCTTCTTCTTCTTATTTTCGATCACATTTGAGTTTTGATTTGAGAATACTAATCCGTGTATATATTATGTTTTCACATTTGAATCGGAAATACCTGGACTAATACTGGTTGAGTCTCTGGTAGTAGAGCTGGATCTTGCGGACGGGAAGACTCGCCCTTTCCGGCCTTGGGGTCGTGTTGTCTCCACTTCACGGGTACCTTACTCTGGTCATAAGCTTTCTTTTGTTTAACAAGTGAATCGATTTCAGATCAACTTCCACTACCAATTTTGTGTGTGTGTGAAAGGTGGGACTTGGACAGAGAGTTTTGTTTGAAATCCGTTTATTGCTTAGGACTTGAGCTGGGTTTTATTCCCCTGTGCTGGTTATTTGATTCGATCTGATTTGTTACTTTTGTGTTGAGAAGAAACCCCTGCGTTTATGTTTGGCCTCGAGTTTGTCCAGCTTTGGTTCTTCTGCGTTCAGAGACAAATTGCTAGTTTACCGGTTCCATTTTGAGGAGAATTCCTGTATTGCTGTCAAATATGATCGGTTGCAAAACTCGTCGGTTTTTAATTTGTTGATTCGGGTACATGGGCCGTGGTGTATGAGACTTGGCCCTCATCGATCAGGCTGGGTTTAATTTCGGATGGCAGTCATTTGGTCCAGACTAGTGTGGTTTGGGACCATTTATGGTTTACATGTTTATTTATGCTACTTTTGGTTTGGGCCCCTCACCTTTCGGCCTTTTGGTGAATTGGGGCCCCGTATCACTTTTGTCCGGGGAGTTTGTGTTTGGTTTGTTCCCTTTGCTATGTTCTGGCGCTGATTTCTCATTTTAACCGAGGTATACATGGGCTTCCTTCCTTGGCTTGGGTCGCGCTTACTGGATTTGTATCTGACTTTAGATCACGCTGATGTATCTTGGGCTCGTTAAATCCCCATGGGTTTGGAAATTTAATTCTGTTGATTAATATCCCCTTGCGCATTGATATGGGTTTGGAAATTAATTTGAAGCCAGCATGCAACTTGTCCTTTCACGCTTAGATAAGGACATAGATTGAGATAGTTGCCCTATGCTATAATTGTTAGAAAAATTATTCATTGGCTGGATGGTCCTTATTAATTTTTCATCTTAGAGGGAAATGATATAATCCCTTCTAGGTATGATCCCACATGACTCACAACCCCACCCCATTGATACTACACTTTGGTTTGAGTCATAATCTAAGATGACAGATTAATTTGAGTAGCAACCCCAATGCTTGATTTATTTTACAATCCTTAGCATTTGTTGGCAGCTTGAAACTCTTTTCTATGTTCTCGGTTGGGGTGTGGGAGATGATTAAATTGCCCCCTTTCCTCTTATTGAGAGGGGCCGTATGATCCCATTGCATACAGCCCAACCTTCTTCCGTTATTTGACTAATGCGCTTTGTCTCTATTGGATGTGTTCTTTGACATGTACATAATGCTTATGGAATGGAAAACTGCTCGGGGACTAAGGAGATGGACCTTGGCTTGGACTACCGGGGTTCTCCCTTCAAACGCGAAAAACGGTTGGTGTATCTCTTCGTATCCCCTTCAGCTCGAGTGAGGCGGCGTCGATGCGACCCCCTATAGCAGCTCTTTTAATTCAGCACTTTAATTCAGCATTTTGATTCAACGCTTTTTGTTATCATAAGTTGTAATTTGTCTATTAGTTGTGCTACCTAGCATAATCTTGGATTTCATAATTTTCTGTATTTGTCCGCTTGATCATTTTTACCCTTTCTATCTTTCGTACATATTTTGAATGCTTGTTTATACATGTCCGATTCTATTATACATTGAACATTTATTTGACAGTTTGTCTTATTTATTGATAGATTGGCTTAGCACAGGTGACTATAGAATACTCTTTCGATTTGCCCACTTAATTCTGGACACTTCGAGTCCAGTTTAGAGAAGCTTCTAGGTTCAAGCATGTTCCTCCCTCAAACAGGCCGTAGAGTCTGGTCGATGGGGAACGCCCTTCCTTTATAACATTTTCCAAACCATCCCTAATTATTAAGATCTAAGACTAAAAAAAAATTCATACTTCGATTTCAAAACAACCACTTCCATACACACAGTATACACTCTTCAAACCTACTTGTTCTCATACACCAACATCGTACACATTTTAAAAGCAATCCTTCTCACACTCTCATCAAACACACTCCAAAATCAATTCCTCCCATACTCATACATCATACCCTCTTCAAAATCAATCCCTCTCATGCTTATTCATCAAACACCCTTCAAATCGATCTTTCTCAGGCTCACACATCATGCACACATATCAAACACACTCCAAAATCAATCCCTCTCATACTCACACATCATACACTCTTCAAAATAATCTCTTTCATACTCTCTCATCGAACACTCTTCAAATCCAATCTTTCTCATGCTCCAACAACAAACACATTTCAAAAGCAATCCTTCTCACATTCACTCATCAAACACTCTTCATATGCAATTCAAATTCATTCCAATTCAATGTCAGTCCCAACTACAAATCATCCAATGTGAGGCCCAACAATCATTTCAGTTTGAGGCCCAATAATCAAATTCAATCTGGCCCACTTTCAAACTTAGCCCACATTTCTAGGTCCAAACCTGGCCCGTTTTCTAAGGCCCAACCCGGCCCGCTTTCCAAGGCTCAACCTGGTCTATGTTTTGAGGTCCAAACCTGGCCTGCTTTCCAAAGCCATCTCCGGTCCACTTTTCCAAGGCCCAAACCTGGCTCATCAGTCCAAATTTGGCGCACAATTTCAATTCAACCTCAATTCATTTTCAATTCAAAATCAATCCAAAAACCGATCAATCGCATCTCCAATCCAATCCAATTTCAATCCAAAATCAAGTCAGTTTCAATCTGATTTCAATTCAATTCTTAATTCGACTCCGATTCAATCTCGATGTAAATCCAATTCAATACAAAATTCTTTTCATTCCCAATTCAATTCAGTTTTATTTCGATCCTGAATAATTCCAAACATCATAAATCTCAAACTCCTTGAAGTCAAGCATCTCGAATCTCTAAACGTCTCAGCGGCTTAACAGACTCGAACGTCTCAGCAGCTTAATAGACTCGAACATCTCAGCAGCTTAACAGACTCGACCGTCTCTGCAGCTCAACAGACTCGACCGTCTCAGCAGCTCAACAGACTCGACCGTCTCAACAACTCAACAGACTCGAATGTCTCTGCAGTCCAACAGATTCGAACATCTCAATAGACTCATCAAATTCAAACACTTCAAAAATCCTCAGCTCCTCAAAAAGCCAAACCTCTTGAAATTTGATAACCCTTTCAAGCCTCGAACATCTCACAGACCCGAGCGTCTCACAGACTTCATTATTTCAAGAACCTAAATGTCTCACAGAGTTGAGCATCTCACAGAATCTCACACCTCAAACTCCAAAACGAACCAGACAATCTATCAAACCTCACAAAAATGACCACAAAACCTCTTTGACCCTTCAAAGACCCAAAAGGTCAAAAGCCCGATTCCTTCAAAACCTCAAAACTCCAAAATCTCCAAAAAGCAGTGAACTACGTAAGGTCTGATCTCAACATGGAGTTGAGTACGTAGGCAGCCCATCTTGGGTGCGACCCCATTCCAAACAAAAAAAAACCCTTTTCCTCCTCTAAGGCGGCTCTCATATCTCTCAAACACTAAGACCTTCTTTGGCTCCCACAAACTTCTAACCATCAGACTCTATGTCTTGTCTATTCACTCAACCCCCGGATTTCCAAAACCTTCATTCTGTACTCATCCGAATTCACCGATTCTTCTTCTTGGCGCTAGCTTGGTAGAAAAGCTCGCCTCATCCACTCTTTCTCTCTTTTTGTCCTAATCCTATCCTTGGCTTTTAAATGAATCTCTTAATAAGGTTTTGAAAGAAGGAAATCCCGACAATTGGAGACCGAGGTTTCCTCGGGCACCAATCCGAAGTCGTGGTCGTTGCCACTTCCGAGGGGTGTAACCTAGTACGAACCCACATAGAATCTCTGACATGACCAGATAAGTCCTAACCATAGGCAACAATCTCATAGTCAATTGAAGGTTCTTAGAACCCTCCCCTTCCTTCCTAGTTCCTTAAGTCAAACTAGGTGGCGACTCTAGTCAACTCCGCCTTATAGAGGCATAAGTCCGCGTGGAGCCCATCGAGAGCGGGTGTAGTGCACACTTACACTCCCCATTATGCTTTCTGGGAAAGATGGATGATTTAGTAGGTATTTGAGGGATGCCAAGTATAACGGGTTTTCACCCTCCACAAAATGGCATTTTAGGATCTAGGCTTTTCAGTCAAGAACCATATTTAGATAGACCCTCTCATACCGAAAAATCACCCTCCACAGGCTCTAGCTGTGTGTTTTATCTTTGTATGTACATCACCGGGACATCCCAAGAACTTCAA